>CM041779.1:122103475-122331234 GCA_023374045.1 Limonium bicolor
CCATTTACACGACAGTCCCCAAAGGTTCTAAAATCTGAAAACACAAGTCCCCTTGTAACCCCTTATCTACTTTACTCTTAATGTAGTATTTGACGTGTAACTTTCTTCACATGCTTCGGCATCCTAGTTAGATTCATGGGCTACTATTTGAGTTCATTATTAGACTAGGATCACTCTTATAACACCCTAGTAACACCGTTATACAGAAACTCTATCATTACCGAAACTGAAGCATGACTTAAGTACCTCCTCTCTTTAACCATATGTTCACTCACTAATCTGTTGTCCAACGTTTCCCAAGTTGCTTGCCATGTTAGCTAAGTATATCAGGTAGTCTCACTAAAACCCAGCCCAAAACAACTCCATTAACCCCTCTGAAAACCCATCATACAGAAGCAAGGAGGCTAGAACTCTGAAAACCAACCACTTTGTATGTATTTTTCTTCTGTTTTTCATCGGTTGTTTGATTCCTAAATCCACCAATGATTTTGCCACTTATTTTACCTCTGTAACGATGGTTCTAGTTCATACTTAAGACATCTTAGCACTACTAACACCTCAGTGATCTGTTACACCGACAGGTACAAAAAGGAAATCAGAAACTGAAAAAAGAAGAATACAAAACTGAAACAGGTACTCATATGCTTCTCCCCTTATTTTTTCTCTCAGTGTGGTAATCTAACCTTCCTCTTAATTAAGTGTTTACCCAGATCCTAGCTCCAAGAATAGACCCAATGAAGTAAGGGTCACGCTTCTGAAAATTCTGTTACACAGAACCTAAAAATGGAAACTGGTACAATCTCCTCTTATGGTTATCTTTCTGTTTTCTTTTTTTTTTGTCTGACTTGCAATCCCTTCCCAAATCGTATAGTTCCTTGGTAAGATATATTAGGAATTTCTTATCATCATTCTACACCCATATAACACTCAAATCTCACCTGTAACAGAAACCGAAAGCTAACTCTCAAAACCATAAACTGAAACTGATACACCATTCCTGTCATTGGTTTCTTTCTGTTCCTTCTTCCTTCAGATTTTTAATCCTTCCTCAACTTGGTTACCCATCTAGCTATAAATGTTAAGAATGTTTTAAATTCAGAGTCACTCCAGCTTCTGAACCCAAACACACAGAAAAGAAATTTCAGAAAACCAACACCGACAAAACCTGAAACATCACTTCTGATATCCTCACTTTCATTCTTTCCCTTTACCCCCGGTTCTGGACTTTCTATTTCCCCAAAATGTTACCACATTAGTTAGATGAACTGGTAAGACATTAAGCCCCTAAACTCTCAATATAATCCCTTTAAAGCTCTCTGTATCAGGTTACACAGAAACTCAAACCTTCAGGAAAACTATAAAACTGAAATATCAGAAACTGATATCTTTGCTTTTATCCTCTCCTGTTTTTCGCATAACTGTCTCCCAGTTTATCCCTAAGCACTTATCTACTCAGTTAATTGTTGTATCTATGTTTTAAACTCACAAGGCAACTTAAGCAGCCCTGCTAACCCCACTGATGCACCCCATATACTGAAACGGGAGGAACTGAAAAACTGGGACTGAACTTATGTGAAATTTACTGCTATGATTTTCTTCTGGTCTTTTAGTTTATGTTCTGTTTGATCATGACTTGGTTTTCTCTCGTTTTCCCTAGGCTCTTTAGCCACTATGTTTCATATCCTAACATAGTTTATAGTTTGAAACATCCCAAGGCAACCCAGGTAGGCTACTGAAACCATTCTACAAAAACTGCAACTGTTGCAGAAACTGGAGATAGCAGCGGGTATATTTCATTCATTCTCTTTTCTTTGTCTCTGAGTTGACTCTCATTTTTTTTCTCAAAACAGTTAACACATGTAGTTAGATAATTATTAAGGCATTAGGCTCATAAAATTCTCAACACGATTTTTTTTTGTTCTCTGTAACAGAATCCTGTAGAACTTAAGTTCTCAGAAGATCTATAGAACTGAAAATACAAAACTGGTATTTCTCATATGTTTCTCTTCTTGTTCTTTTGTCTTTTCACGAATCTGTGTTTAGTTAGTGTTACTAAGTCTTTAAAACTCAAAACAGACAAGACTAAAAGAAAATGTAGTTAGCCACTGAAACTGCAACATATTGCAGAAACTTGAGTATGTTTGAGATTTAAGTTTCTGTTATTATCTTCTGCTGCCATCAACACCCAATTCCTAGGTTTCCCTCAACTTGCTTAGTTCCTCTTGTATACGTTTAAATAACTCAGTAGCTCCAAGGCAAACCCAAAACCACCTGGTAAAGGTTTCAGATACTCTAAACCACTGAAACAGTCGAAACTGAAAAACTGAACGGCTATATTATCTTCTGTTGTTTTCTATTTCTCTTTTAACTTCAGCCCCGATGTACTAACTGATTCCCACTTCAGCCCAGGTGTATTAGTTGTGTTTTAATTTCATTGTTAACCCCACACCCCCTCTATAACATTCCTGGACCGTTAGTATACTGAAAACAAAAGTTGCAGGTTTCAAATACTTAACAACCGTACTTGACAGATGGGTTTTGTTTCTCTTTTTCTTTTGATCAGGGCATCAGTTTAGGAATAGCTCACCTCTTTGACTTAGCTGTTTTCCCTTGCTTGGTTCTTGGCACAACTGAATCTCCCAGTACCTTGGTCACACAACGCCACTGAGGACAATTTACCGGGAGTTAGGATTGAAGATCAGAGAAATCAATGACTAAAACTAGAAAGAAAAACTGTTTCAGAACTCCACCTGCTAGCTATGTTTCGAGTCAGGTGGTGGCAAGGTTTTCTTTTTGCTCAAAAGTTTTCAGGCCCCTCGTGGCTGGGATAGCAAAGAACACACACACTTCACCAGGAGGGAAAAGAATGGAGTGAACAAGATTAGTATTATCGGCATGGAAGCTAACCAGAAGGAAAGGAAAGAACTCAACAACAACTTACCTTGTGTGTTAGAGTCAGAGAGGGTGAAAGGGGTTCCTGCCCATGCAGAAGCAATGCACGGTAGGGAAGTGGAGGAGGTGGGCTATGGTTTTTTTGAATACGATGGCTCAAGCACGGGAGACAAATGCAGTGCGTGGGAGTTTGTAAAACAGGGCTCTGGTGCATCAAATTTTGAAACAGAAATGTCTCTGTCTTTACTGGAATCAGTAAGGCACATGTTGGGTTATTAATATCAATTTAGTGAGTATCTTATCTGCAACTTAACCCTGGGCAGTAATGGCCATCACTCTCGGTCTACTTCTCCACGTAATTCGACAATATACACATGCTGTCACACATTCTATTTGGACAAGAGCATTACCGAGGGAGAACGTGGCTGCGCTCCTCTGGGTCTTGTTCGTTGCTCTGGGTCAGAACCAGAAAGTATAGGCGTTGGGAGAAAAGAAATGTAAGCGGTGATCCTGTCATGGAGGTGGGAGAATTGATGTTACTGAGGGACTGCATCGAGGAAGAGGAAAACCGGTGCTGCTGGCGTGCCCGATTTTCTTTTCTTTTGTTTAGTTAACTTAGTTGCCGAGTTACTAGTTTCTATTCGTGGGTATCATTAACAAATTCGAGCATAGCTCAACCGGTTAAGCACTCGGGGGAAGTACGGGAGGTCTCGGGTTTGAAACTCAGCGGGAGCGTCTTTGCTCCTTTTCCCTTTTTTTTGTATACTATATACATGCTTATTTACGTATATATGTAAGACTATATATATCGTTTTATTTTTATTTGCTTATTGTTACAAGGTTATGCGACGTTATACTTTTTATTACCACGTTACGATATATATACGACTATATATTATATCGTGTTATTGTATATATTTTTTTAGTAACGGGGTTATGTGACGTTATTGTCCCCCCATTCACAACGTTACAATATCATAACATTACGTACGCGTATTTTTCGTATTCGTACATATATACATATATTAAATTGAATTGTTAGCACGCTACTTTATCTCCGAATTATTAAACGTGTTATGATTTTATACGTTTAAATTTTTAGGGGTATTTCAGGTATAGCTTGGCGGGTACAGTTTTGTTTAGGATAGTACAGGGAATTACTTAATGGGCTAGGGAAATCAATACTGCAACCAGACAAACTTGATGGTTGGCGTTTCAGCTGAATTATGTGTTCTCAAGCTACAGTCTTTCACCTGTTTTCATTACAATTTCAGGTTCAACATCTGAAAGGAATGCTGCGGTACATACGGTATCTTCCTGCAGTTTTTTTTTGTGTGTTTTGAGATGGAGGCCAGTTTGTGCAGTTTGGCATTACAAAACATGGGGAATATTAGGAGATTAATGACTGAGTGACAGAGTGGCCTTGACTGACTTGCAAAATTCCATTTTCTGTACAGTTTTTTTTTGGTTTCGGACAGCAATAATCCAAGTAATAAGTGGCGTAGGATTCCATCTGATTACTTGTTGTTTTATAACAGAATTAAATATTGCATATTAGTTACCGAATATGAGCTCAGCTCAATCGGTTAAGGCTTTCAGTAGGGATACCAGGGGTACTGAGTTTGAATCCCGGCGAAAGCATGTTTCGCTCTATTTTTGTTTAAGTATATATACATGCCTATTTTTTTTTTGGAAAGGTCTATGTACCTGCGACTATATTATTATGTCGTGTCGTTTGTTACATACATATACACTTATGCGACCATTTTATCTTGTCACGTTATTGATTATACCTATGTATATATGTACGACTATTTTATTTTGTCGCGTGGCTAGTTTATATACGACTATTTTATTATGCCCCGTTGTTGCTTGTATATATAACGTTGGTTGTATATACGTACGTGTATATATATATATATATATATACACGTACGTATATACAACCAACGTTATATATATGCGTGACTATATTGACGTTTTCGGTTCAGAGGTGCGCATATACCTATTTGAGCTTATATCAGCGTATTACGTACCGATACGCACATACGATGTTTTTACTATGTATATATTTTTTTGAGTATGATCATAATTGTTACTCATAGTTTAATTCAACCCTCACGAATATAAACTGGTAATTATTCGGGGTATTTCAGCCTACCCCCCTTAAAGGAACTTCGTCCCGAAGTTGTTACTTCCTTAACCGATGTTTTTATTTCTTGTTAATTCTTGGGATCAAGTCCCGCATTCATTCACGACAAAGTGGACATACACGTACATACCATTCATATACACACAATCCAAAACACACAAACCTACTAACCATCAACGTGTGGTTGTAGGAGTACAAATAGTGGAAGGATCAAGTCACGCAATTCCACGGTTCTATATCACCATTTGTGCTCATAAGCACCACACCACATCTGTGGCTTGACCAAGTTCTCTATAATATTATAATGTACCAGTAATACTCAAATGTTGTACTCATCAGCAATCAAATGAACAATTTATTCATTCATAACCACAATGCATTCAACCCAATCCACATAAATAGCATCCAAAACAACACCACATGCGAGCAACAACACAGTAAAAACGCAACGCGTCTACCCCCCTTAAAAATGGATTACGCCCACGTAATCCCTATTATATCATCCTTGAACCTTGGTTCTAGATGTCTAATTCTCATGGAGTATTCTAGTTTCTATGCGATGTAGTTCATAATATAATCTCAACAACGGTCTTGACCATGTTAATGGTTTAGTTTCTGTATTGAAGGCACTTATCGGTATCCATACCGATCTATAAACGGATTCGGGTTTAGCCTCTCTGGGTCTAAGGTATTGGCCGATATGTCGTTAGTTATTCAACAGGAAAATGGGGGATACGGTCCACCAGCTTCTGCTGTGCTACTCTGATTACTTTAGGGTTTACTTTCCCTTTTCTATTATTTGCAGTGTATTATCTAGCTCCTTTGAACCCTTATACTTTAGTTGCAATGGTCTCATTATTGACACTTGGTTTTTTAATCTTGTACACGGTCTCGGTGGGTTGTTACTTGTCTATCCCTTTTCTTTGGAGGTCGGATATTCATTCTTTTAATGCGCTTTTAAGTGTCCGAGTTATTCTTCTAGCTGCCCTTTAGGTTTATATTCATATATGCTCTGTAGTAACAATTTAGTGTTTAGTGTTCTTCATTGTTACAAACATGTCATTGTTTCGACGACATGTTTAATTTATATTACCGTTCATAATCTGGAGCTAGCTGCTTTATCCTCCTAGCGTTATCACCTATTTTGTACCTTAGTATGTACAGTGATTTAGATCTTTCTTCATCTTCAAGTAATCTTTATTGTACCCAGCCGCAGCTGCTTGCTGACTAGCTCAACTTCTTCACAAGGTCTAGAGTTATTATTATGTTCCACCAGGAACTAAAGTAATTTACTACTACCGGTTACATATTGCATTTGATCGTGGTAGTATTTTTATGTATTATCTATTAGGTGATTGGTAACATTGCACCATTTCAATCCTCACATATCTGTATACTCATGTATTTACCCTCCAAGTTTTGAATCATGTATTAATGTATTTTACACGCACGTGTCATCTATCATCAACCTCGCTTCCTTGGTAATTTCCTAATCCAACTTATAAAATTTCCACTTGTTTTTTTTTCTTTTGTTAATGTGACCACTTGAAGGGGGTTTCGAGAATCATCCAACACCGACGTGATCAGCGTAAGTGTTGGACTACCCCTTCACCCCAATTTGTGCTCAGTGTCACTTGACCTGGCCAGGGTCGAGCTCAACCTTGCACGTCCGGTTTAACATCTAGGTGTGTGCATATATTTATTCGTTCATTCGGTTATGTATAGTATATATATACTTATGTGTTATAAGTTCCAAGGTCGTATTCATATCCTCCTGATATTATGTGTTCTTTTCATCTCAATCCTCGTACCATGTGTATGTATGCATGTTTATTTACTTATGCATGTAGTCTCATGAATTCTAGTGTTAGCCAATTGAATAGACAGTTGTATACCTCCAAGTTCTCATATCATTACTATTGTCCTCCACACTTACAATTTAGTAGTGGATCTACCAAATGATTTCTTAATTATCTTGACCCATTAATTTATTCCTCAATTAAGTCCATTAATCTTCTTAAAATTTCCAAATTCCAATACCCGACTATTCATGAATATTCGATTAAGTTGGAACTATTCCTTGTTGGAGTGCCTAGTCACTTTGGATGATTTCATCTTATTTGACCGCTTACTCCCACTTTGATCTGACTTCATATTGCAAATTTTAATTCTTTGAATGGACCATCTCTAAAGTCCAATTCTATCTATGTATATTTTTTTTATTATAATTGCGTTTAATTTAATTTCTTTATTCAGATCTTAATCCCTTATGTTACTCGTTCATCATTATTCCTTGGGTGTTTCTTCTTATCTGAAGTCGTTTAGCTGCTCCTTTCGGGTTCCACCAACTCATGGTGCTTAATCCATTGTTATTGCTATCGAGGTCTCATTATTTGGGTCGTTGAGTTGTATTGTTGACTCGAGTTAGGCATGGTTGCGTCACTAGTCAGGACATCCTTTAATTGTATTTTATTTATCTCCTTACGTTCCATAGATACCGGGGTCCTTCCCGATTTATATACGTATGTATATTTGTTTATGTATAATTTGCTAAATCTTATCCAGAGTTCCTCGATTTAGTCTCTGACTCTACGTATGTCTAGGTTATATTTACTACGTTATAAATCGTACAAGTATTTCCTCTCGGGTCTTTTAGTTATAATTGTAATTATCAGACTTCCCCCGAATTAACGAAACTGCTCTCCAGAATCCACTTAGAACATTCGTCCTACGGATGTAGTGTGTTTAGCAGGATTTTGTCATAATAGCGGCATCATATATTGTTATTTGAAAATGTATGGAGTAAAGATCTTATAGTTGGGAACTCTGCTTGAGAGGTTTGGCGCGGGTCTGTGTTTGGAGGTATCTCCGCTAAACCTCGGGTGTGGATTTAAGAAGTTGAGACACTTGCTAACTGTCACCTAAGCCTGGGGTTTCCGGAATTAACTTCTTTGTCGTCCTGGTTGTTGTTTATTTGTTTCAGTTGAGTGAGGTTGTTATTCAGATCCATTGTGACAATCTTAACTGAGGTTATTGTAAAGTTTAGACCAAAAGAAACCCGTTGATAGGTCTTGTATTGGACTGTTGCTAGATTCACAACAAAATAAATTGTAAGTCTATAACCTACAATTCCCAAGGCACGAGTCTTATGCATGTCTTGGACGCCCAGTTAAAGCTCAGACAAATATGGATTCAAGCGTTCTTTGGTAGGCATATCCTGTGAGTATACTGATCATTGGAACTAGAGTTTTCAATTTTATGTTTTCACTGTATTAATTAGTGAGGCTTCGTATCAGTTCTCTCATAGTCGTGGTGAAAGATAACAGACGATGTAAAGGCTTTATTTATTATAACTGAATTTTTCAGCCATCAGCGACCTTGCTTGCTGGCATCCCAACAATTCCTCTTTTGGAATGTGTTCATCCATGATTGAAACTTAAATTTTTGTTGTACAATTCTTCCCTTATTTGATCTTCGTGATCATGATACTCGTTAAATATTTGAGGGATCTGTTTATGACCCTTATACCAGCG
Source organism: Limonium bicolor (assembly GCA_023374045.1). Classification (NCBI taxonomy): domain Eukaryota; kingdom Viridiplantae; phylum Streptophyta; class Magnoliopsida; order Caryophyllales; family Plumbaginaceae; genus Limonium; species Limonium bicolor. The sequence continues at coordinate 122,112,053 of CM041779.1, forward strand.
CGTTTTTCTTGATTTCAGGAAATTGCAATTATTGTTTGAGGATAACTGTTTAGATATTGTACATACTTCCAGTCTTGGATTTGCACATTTATATTGTGAAACTTGTTGCTCGTTTAAATGGTGTGATGGTATATTATTGTATAGCAGAAGAATGACAAGCAACAATTTGTCCTTAGTGAGACAATTGCTGGGTTCCAAAGGGATAAAACAACTCGAACGTGAAGAGAATGAAGGAGGCATTGGTATGTATGTTCCTCGTTCGCCGGTGGTAGAAGCAGAAGGGAATGACCAGCTGTGGTCATCAGTTTTAATTGTCTGAGATTGAGAGACTTAAAAAGGAGAGGAAAGGAGGTGGTGGCGATGCGTACCGATCGCCAGTTTGAGGCGTTGTGTCCCTCAGATAATGCAGAGAATGAAGAGAAACGTGAGATGGAGCAGGGAATTTATTGAATCCCGAAATATTATGTTTTAGCGTATAAAATGGTGTCATGCTTCATTAAGCATTAAAGATTGCACCAATTTTATGGTGTAACTTTCGTCTCAAACTATATTCTCTTATTATTATTTTTTTACGAGAGGTTTTCTAAAATTAACCTCTCAAGTGTATGAACTGAATAATTTATCTTAATCTCATCCTTGGCTTGATTAATTATTTTAATTAAGCTTTATTTATTTCGTAAATTTTAGGGGTATCTTGGTCCTTTTTGCTTGTCAGGTAGGGACCTATCGACTGCTAAGCATGTCGACCCAAGTTGCCGCTAAAATTGGTTCCTCTATGGGTATTGTTCCTTTGGCAACGTCTTTGAACTTTACGCCCCAGTCAGAGCTTCGAGTCTTAGGTCTATTGTATACTTTAGTTTTCCTTACCGGTTGATTATATGCCATTGTGTAAATGCCAGATCGGGTTTTCCCGAGTGTGAGGAGGATTTCTACCTCTCCGGCGTTTTCCTATGAATTGAAACGGACCCTAGGGACGTGGAGGTTGGGTTTAGGTGTCTGTTAGGTATCCAGTAATTACTGGGGAAGAACCCTAACTACGAGCCTCACATATTAACCCGTAACCCCGTTTCCCCGAATTCAGGCTTTCCTATACTCGGTACCTCTCTGTTCCAGTCATCAGAGCGTAGATACCACTTTCTGTAACACCCCCGAATAACCATCCAGCAATACAAGCGTCGCGCCTAAATAACATCACGGTTAACTACGCAGCAGTATAAATTCCATCCGGGTGTCATAGACGCCAACCACCCACGTGGTTGACACCATACTACCAACATCAAGTTACGGTCTGAGTGACTGGAAACCGCCCTCAAACAAAACTCATTTACAACTCAAAATACAATCTCCAAATACAGAGTGTCTACAATAAAAATACCGCATCATAATCTGAGAATTACATCTCGGGTTTAGTAACAACCCATACACTAAACATACTACACAATTCAAAGTTATGCCCTGATGGACTACCCCCATGGTAGCCATCCCGCCTACGCTCCGTTATCGTCCGGCACAATACCTGAAAAAAAATTGGGTGTAAAGGACTCAGCAAACGCTGAGTATGAACGTGTGTAGCCCGTATGTTGCCGGGCTACACGACTACTTGGTCGAATATTATTAAGTCAATTTACATGCTATAATAAAGAAGTAAAGCAGGCCACAATACATCATGGTTTCATACACACCCAAAGGTAGCAAGCATTAACAACAAGCAACCAAACATAACACGTTGGCGTCATAGCAACATCAAACACACAACCAAGCACAACAAGCTGCTAGTATCACAACAACAATCAGGTACGTTATACTCCTGATGCTCACTATGGGATCATTCGAGCGTTGTGTGATTTTATTACTTTCCTCTTGTTCTCATAATGTGTATTTACTTTCTCTTTCCTTGCACCAGGTCAGGGGATATAGTTAGATCCCGTGACCATATCATGTAGGTGCCAATCTTTCCTTGTTTCTTTAAGGATTATTTGTGAATTCTTTTATCACCGCACGTTGGAGGACGTCTCCTCCATAGAAATTTCCTCCATTCCCGGCGTCACCCGTCGAGAAAGCGGAGTCGTCTCTAGACTCCAGGATAAATGCTCCCCAAATAGCTGATCCTCCAATCCCGGCTTCATGTCGGGAAAGAGGGGTCATCTCTAGACCCCAGGTCATGCTTCCAAATTGCCAATCTTCCAATTCCGACGTCGTACGTCGAGAAAGAGGGGTCATCTTTAGACCCCAAGATGTGCTCCACAATAGTCGGTCGAAGGATCTGATGCAGATACCAACTCCCGAGCATTCCATACCGCGCGGCCCGAGATGTTTTCTTCCCGGGTTATTCTCATGTTCCACCATTTGGTATTTACTGTTCATTATCATTAGTAGCTTGACACCATAGTGGGTGTCGTTAGAAGTCCTCTATAGTTAGAGAGGAGTTTTCTCTTTGTATAGTGCTTTTGTTTTGTTTACGTAGTTCGTCAAGTTCCATCTCAAAGCTCCATAAACGAGTAAGGGACTAAACTACTGTTTGCGCGCAAATAATATGCAACAATGATATAGCAATCATATAAGCAAGATAAGCAACAATCCAAATTTCATGCTTGGATCTTATAGTCATTTTCACACAAGGCACACAACAAACAAGCCGTGTAACACGACAACATACGAACCACACATGTCCATACCTGGTTCCTAAGCAAACGTTGTCTCACATACGGTGTCCCGGTTGGCGTTCGTTACGGCCCTAGAGTTAATTAAACAACTTGTCAGTTTATGATTGCATGCGACGACCGTAGTGATATTTCCCAGTTTATTCCATTTTATCGGGTGTTCAACTTATACTAGTCCCTTAGAAACTTTCCAAGTATTAACCTTAGACTTTTATTTAACCCCCCCATGACGTTTACATCGTCGTTACATTTACGTTCCCGCTGATCGTAGCATAATCTCGTTATATTGTTTACCTCATTAATCATCACCCCAAGGTACCTCAACATTATATTATCTCCCTACAACCATATATTTAGTTATGGATGAGCCCTCAATGTATCCAAATTGACCATCCACCCGTATTTTCCCACAATTACATCATAACCTCTTTTATTTTATACCCAATACTTTAATTATTTAAACTCTTATATTATACTCCTGAGTTAATTTATATTATCACTTAAATTTCCAAAACCTTTTTAGGATTATATACTAATCCCTTCAAATATTAAAATCTCCATTTATGCCCAAAATTTTTGATAATTACATATACTCCCAATAATAATTTTTGTTATTCTTTTTGACTTAATATTAATTTAAATACTTAGAATAATTATCCTTATCATTTTATTTTGGTCAACCTCCATAGGTGGTCAAGGTTGACCACTTAAATTATTCTCTTTGATAGTATTTACGAAGATACCCCCATAGTTTCCTAGTTTTATAATTTACCCCTTTTTTTTGTAAAGTTCATATTTTATTTATAAAAATCCCCAAAATTATCCCTTTCGGTTTAAGTTACCATTAGCACTCTGTATTTAATTTTTTTATTACCCTTGGACTCCGTTATAACTTATTTATTCGTATAAAGTATTTTGCAAGTTTTCCAAAATTTATTTTGGTCATAATAGCAGCCTATATATACGTCCACATTTTTCCAAGATATTCCTAGATAGTTATGATTACTATCATGATAGTTTTTCCACCAGGAATTCATATAACTTCATAAATTTACTAGTGGCTATTTAAATCACAAAATAGATATTTTTAACATGGTTTAAATATATGGCCTTACAAATAGCATAGTAGTTACTTTAATATAGTATTCAATATCACTAAACTATACTAACATCACGGTATATATAGAATTTTCTTCAGTCTTCTAAACCATTTTTCTCACACATTTTTAGCATTGATAATCCTATACACTTAACTATTTATTATTATTCCCTTTCCATCCTAATTTTATAACCACCCTTGCTTACACATTATTAACACAATAACACTCCCTCGTATACTCCTTAACCATTACGCATATATATATATATATATATATATATATATATATATGTACTCATTATCGTGTATGTCTAATACCCAGCCATACCCACGTATACAAACATTATTGTTACTCATTCTAATCCAGTAATGCACATATATTCACATCCCATTTGTTAGGTATTAACAGCTCGATATGAGCACTCATGTTTTTTTTTGTTCCCATCGGTTTCCATGCACATATATGTACAATTATACGAGACTGTCGTTATGCATTATGAACTCAACCGCACACTCATGCATATATGCGCCCCATATCAGTTGTGAAGCGTTAGTGAGTCTAGCAGTACATATGTAATGTCCATCCCTCCTCGATTTTATTTTGCAGCCTTGATCTTTTAGTTTTTAGTTTTTTTTATATGATATTGTCATTACCCTCCCTGGGAACCTACAGGGGAGAAAACTCCCAGCTCCAATCGTATGCATGCACTGCTCCAGTTATAAAAGAAAGTTTGCACTTAACAAAACAGGTGCGTGAATCTTGAAGGTTTGGTTAGCTTACGGTTTTTTTTTTGAAGATCTCTTCCGCAGCAAGTGTTGGTAGTTCGTTGTGATAGCGTCAGTCGGCTTCTTTCTTTTGCTCCACAATGCAACTGGGATAGGCTTCGACTGTGGCTTGGTTGCTTGTTTCTGGTACACCTTCGGTGGCTGTTTCCGCCGAGAATAAAAGGAACTTGGTGGCTGCTGTAGCTACTGAGAAAAGAGAGAAAGCTGAGCTGGGAAGGAGTTGCAACAGCAAGGAATAAAGAGGGAAAGAGAAGGAAGTTTACGTATTGGTCAAGAGCGTCTCTGTATTCCTTCTCCTTCTTCTGAACTGTGTTTCCAAGAGGTTTGAGCTCTTTGTTAACAGAATCAATTTTCTTCCTCACTTGAGCTACTTCTTTTCTCATTGGATCTGCCAATGCTTCCAGCTCCTCACGAATCATAGCTAATCGTTTGGTCTCCTCTTCAACACGCCCAAGTTGAGCTTGAACTCTTTCCCTAATCTCCATCTTCTTTTATCGATATCTTATTCTTTAGCACGAAAATTAGAGAGAGCTGATTTGGACACGTCATCTTCTCCGTTGGAACCTGTCATAGTATTTCCACTGAAACTCAGATTACCAGAACTTGTTGAGACTAAAGCTAGTTGTTCCGAACTCAGTTTCTATGTCTGCGTCGTGATCTGTATCTTCTTTACCCCGTCCTGTTACTTCTTCTTTTTATTTTTCTCCTTTTGATTTTCTTCTGTTTGCTGTTCATGGTGAAGAAAAAGGAATGTAGAAAATGCTGTACATACTCATTCCCGGTTCGTGCTGCTGGTTGTTTGGCTGTAGCATGTTCTCAGTTGAGAGAAAGGAAGGGGCTGGAGGAGGGAGTTAAGACCTGTGCGGGAAGGAGAAGAAGGAAGTTGAGCTGAAATTGTTCTGTGTATTCGAGAGCATGCAGGAGGAGGGAATAAGTGGTTGGTTACTGATTCCCACCAGGCAGGCTAGGAAATTTGAAAACAGGCAACTCTGGTGCATTCTCTTTTGTCAGCTAAACCACTTCACAGAAAACAACGTGGTGCAGGTGGTGCTGGTGGTCTCCAAGATGAGTGCTTCATTGACCCGGTATGTGGCAACCAAAACCGGTACTGAAACATGGTGAGACAGACTAGAGTTGCTGGCAATATCAACCAGTAAAATAGGAGCGTTGGAATTGGAATGAAGTTTTGTGAAAATCAGCACAACATGGTATCTGATGCATTGTTATTATCACCCGTGGTGTTGGATACAGTGAGTGGGTGTGAGTGTCTAGCATTGAGTTAGTGCTACTCATTTCCAAGGAGCACACATGGAAGTTAGAAAGTATAAACTCATGTTAGAAAATAAATAGATAAACAGAGAATTCTAATCTCACTTGCATTAATTCAGACGTACTACAAGACTCTTATATAGCACTTAAACTTACAACGGTCATAAGTAGTTCCTAGAATTAAGCCTCAACTACAAGTCCACTACCTGCTAAAAGAATGGAGATAGTTGCTCAACTAATAAGTCTATTTTTCAGAAATTAATCTCTACCTAAAAACTAGGAACTGATATTAATTTTTGAAGAAACTCTCAACACAACCCCTTTTCTTCAAAACTGATTACAGCCAGTTTAGAACAGAAAAAAATTTGCTTTCCAAGTGATAATGGTTTTGTAACAATGTCAGCAGCTTGCTCATCGGTGTTGCAGTATTCCAACTGAATTGATCCTTCAGACACTAGCTTTCTGATGAAGTGAAATCTTACATCAATATGCTTAGTTCTGCTGTGAAAAGATGGATTTTTTGTCATTGATATCGTAGCTTGTTGTCACAGAGTATCACGGTCTCACTCTTTTGCTCTTGAAAAAATCAGCTAGTAATCTCCTCAGCCAAACTGCTTGACAGGCTGCTGCTGTTACAGCAACATATTCTGCCTGTTGATGATAAAGCAACAATGTCCTGTTTTTTGAACACCAGGAGACAGCACTACTACCAAGTAAGAAAACATAACCAGATGTGCTTTTTCTTTCCTCCAAGCAACCTGCCCAATCACTATCAGAAAAACCAACCAATTTAAAATCAGACACTTGTGAGTATGATATGCCATAATCAAGAGTTCCTGCAATGTAACGCAGAATTCGTTTCACTGCTCCAAGATGCTGCTTGGTTGGATTATGCAAATCTTGACACAACACTCACTGCAAATGCAATATCAGGCCGTGGTGAGATAAATAGTTTAACCCACCGACCATGCTCCTGAAAAGTTTTCCATTTGCTGCACCAGTACCATCTTCAGCTACAAGCTTTTCATTTGTATTCATAGGTGTTGCTGCTGAATTACAATTCAGCATATTGAATCGACTCAACAAATCAGTGGCATACTTTCTGACAAATAAATATACCGGTCTTGCTTTGTTTCACCTCAAGGCCAAGAAAAATAATGCAACATGCCCAAATCTGACATTTCAAACTTTTGCATCATACAAGCTTTGAACTCACAAACGAGTGACCCATGGAGCCCATATAGATCATGTCATCAACGTATAGACATACAACAAGAAAATCAGATTTACCTTTCCTTTTCACATAAAGAGTTGGCTCATTTTCACTTCTTTCAAAACCATTTTGCAGAAAGTACGAGTCAATCTTCATGTACCATGCCCGTGGAGCCTGTTTTAGGCCATATAACGCCTTGTTCAGCTTGTAAACTTTGGCTTCATTGTCACTGATAAATCCATCAGGTTGACAAACATACACCTCTTCTAGCAACTCACCATTCAAAAACGCAGATTTTACATCAAACTGATAAACAGGCCAATTTAATTGAGCTGCGATAGCAAGAAAGATTCTGACCGTTTCAAAACGAGCTACTGGAGAATATGTTTCATCAAAATCAACTCCTTGCTGTTGTGAGTACCCTTTCGCCACCAAACGAGCTTTATGTTTCTGTATGGAGCCATCAGCATTATACTTGGTTCGATACACCCATTTTAGCCCAATGACATTCTTCCCCTCGGGCAAGTCAACCAACTCCCAAGTATTATTTTTCTGGATGGCTTTAATCTCCTCCTTCATTGCATCCTTCCATACCTGAGATTCTGCTGCTTCATCATAGGAAATAGGGTCAGAAGCATACATAGCAAAATTTATGGAATTGTAAATTTCACTTAAAGAACGAAATCTTCGTGGGGGAGTCTCAGATGAAGGTTCACTCAGGTTGCTGTCCGGACTGTTTGGAAGGGTGCTTTGATTCTGTTCAGGTTCTGTGTGCTCAAACAGATCAGCTGTAACACGTGGTGAAACTGGAATTTCAGAAGAATTATCTTTACTTGTAGTCCAAAGCCCAGTCTCGTCCTCGTTAAACTTGACATCCCTACTTATGATCACCTTGTCTGTTGATGGATTATACAGCCTGTATGCCTTTGATTGGACACTATACCCGACAAAGATGCACTTCTCAGCTTTTTGATCCATTTTTCGATGTAATGGAGATGTTACCAGCACATACGAACAACCAAATATCTTTAGATGACTCACTCGTGGCTTTCTCCCTTTCCAAGCTTCATATGGAGTCTTATTCATGACTGCCTTAGTGGGTGAGATATTTAACAAGTACACTGCTGTAGCTACTGCTTCGCCCCAGAATTTGGTTGGAAGTTTAGCTGTTGCCATCAAGCTTCTAGCCATCTCAACAATGGTTCTATTTTTTCTTTCAGCTACGCCGTTTTGCTGAGGCGTATAAGGCGCTGTTAACTCCTTGTGAATGCCACTTTTCTCACAAAAAACAGCAAACTCATTAGAGCAAAATTCACCTCCCCGATCTGTTCGAAGAACCTTTATGTTGCAGCCACTTTGATTTTCAACCAAGGCTTTAAACTTCTTAAAATTTTCAAAAACTTCAGACTTACATTTAAGAAAATAAACCCAACTCATACGACTGAAGTCATCAACAAACAATAGAAAATAACGGCTACCACCAAGTGACTCAATGCTCATAGGACCACACACATCAGCGTGTATCAGCTCAAGACAATTAGAAGCCCTTGTATTTTTTCCGACAGGAAATGAAGACCTGCTTTGTTTTCCATAAACACAACCTTCACAAAATTCCAAGGATCCAAGTTGTGGCAAACCAATGACCATTTCCTTTTCAGTTAGAAGTTTCATACCTTTTTCATGTAAATGCCCATATCGCAAGTGCCATACCTTCGCATCATTTGCCTTAGTTATCAAAGCACAACCTTCAACATCAGAGATCTTTAGCGGAAACATCCTATTTCGAGTCATAGGAACCATGGCTACAATCTGATTGGTTTGCTTATTTTTCACCGAACAATGACCATCATCAAATAAAACAGAATATCCTCCTTCCAACAATTGGCCAACACTTAACAGATTATGGGCTAAATTTGGCACAAAATGCACATCAGATAAAGACTTAGTCTTACCGTGTATAGTTGCAATTGCCACAGTGCCTTTACCACTTACTTGAACTTTTTTGTCATCTCCAAGTCGTACCTCCCCTTTTTTGCTTTCATCAATATCAGTAAACCAAGGTCGACAACCTGACATGTGATTTGTGCAGGCGCTATCGAGGAACCAGACATGATCAGCATCATTTTGTGTAGAGGAATGCGTCATAAATAACTTTCCTTCTTCTTGAAAGTTGCTTGCGAAATTGGCCTGCTTCTTTTCATTCTTTTCCTTCTCCCAACACACAGCTTCTTTGTGTCCCCATTTTTTACAATAGCGGCATTGGATGGCATTTCTTTGGTGTCCTCCACGACCACCACCTCTGTAATTACTTCGACCTCTACACGATTTCCTCCTTTTCCACCATAATTTTTGTAGTCTTCGTTACCGGAAGACTCAGCTTTTACCTGAAAAGCTTTTTCCACAACTTTTCTACCACTTTCTCAGAACTCCTGTTCATTCTATCTTCATGGGCCATTAAAGAACTCATCAACTCATCAAAAGTAAATTCAGATAGATCCTTAGACTCTTCTATAGCAGTTACGACAGTATCATAGCTGCTGTTTAGACTACGCAGAACTTTACTGACAACAATTTCATCAGTCATTGTTTCACCAAAAATTCGCATTTGATTAACGACAGCAGAGACACGTGACAAATAATCTTGTACAGACTCCTTGTCTTTCATAAACAATGTCTCAAAACACGACGCAGGGTTTGCAATTTCACAGTAATTACCTTCTTATCACCCATGAATTCCTTCTGCAGGATATCCCACGCTTCCTTCGAAGTTGACTGCTGCAATTCGAGGGAATAGCTCATCATCAAGAGACTGTTGAATAAAGAAGAGTGCCTTGGCATCCTTCTTCTGATTTTCTCTTACACGGTTCTCCCGTCCTTGTTCATCAAACCCATTCTCTACCAAGTCCCAAAGTCCATGAGACCTGAGGAGGGTTTTCATCTTCAGGCTCCAGAGATGATAGTTTTTTCCTTTGAAAATAGGAAGATGAGGCTGGGTCGATACACTCGTAGCCATAATCGATCGCTTTGGTCTGCTCACTCACACTCTGTAGGTTTATTTTGTGGAGGAAGAAACGTTGCACATGCGCTTCAGTTGAGAAAAAAAACAGGTCGCTGCTTCACTCCTTTTCCTTTCCCTTTTTTGTTTTTTTTCACTCCCAGTTTTGCCCACGAAAAGAAAAAAAAAAAAGAAAACCTGCTGGTTTTGTTTTACTGGCTCTGAAACCACTTTGTTAGAAAACAAATAGATAAACAGAGAATTCTGATCTCACTTGCATTAATTCAGACGTACTACAAGACTCTTATATAGCACTTAAACTTACAACGGTCATAAGTAGTTCCTAGAATTAAGCCTCAACTACAAGTCCACTAACTGCTAAAAGAATGGAGATAGTTGCTCAACTAATAAGTCTATTTTTCAGAAATTAAACTCTACCTAAAAACTAGGAACTGATATTTAATTTTTGAAGAAACTCTCAACACAACCCCTTTTCTTCAAAACTGATTACAGCCAGTTTAGAACAGAAAAAAATTTGCTTTCCAAGTGATAATGGTTTTGTAAAAATGTCAGCAGCTTGCTCATCGGTGTTGCAGTATTCCAACTGAATTGATCCTTCAGACACCAGCTTTCTGATGAAGTGAAATCTTACATCAATATGCTTAGTTCTGCTGTGAAAAGATGGATTTTTTGTCATTGATATCGTAGCTTTGTTGTCACAGAGTATCACGGTCTCACTCTTTTGCTCTTGAAAAAATCAGCTAGTAATCTCCTCAGCCAAACTGCTTGACAGGCTGCTGCTGTTACAGCAACATATTCTGCCTCTGTTGATGATAAAGCAACAATGTCCTGTTTTTTTGAACACCAAGAGACAACACTACTACCAAGTAAGAAAACATAACCAGATGTGCTTTTTCTTTCCTCCAAGCAACCTGCCCAATCACTATCAGAAAAACCAACCAATTTAAAATCAGACACTTGTGAGTATGATATGCCATAATCAAGAGTTCCTGCAATGTAACGCAGAATTCGTTTCACTGCTCCAAGATGCTGCTTGGTTGGATTATGCATAAATCTTGACACAACACTCACTGCAAATGCTATATCAGGCCGTGTGTGAGATAAATAGTTTAACCCACCGACCATGCTCCTGAAAAGTTTTCCATTTGCTGCACCAGTACCATCTTCAGCTACAAGCTTTTCATTTGTATTCATAGGTGTTGCTGCTGAATTACAGTTCAGCATATTGAATCGACTCAACAAATCAGTGGCATACTTCTTCTGACAGATAAATATACCGGTCTTGCTTTGTTTCACCTCAAGGCCAAGAAAATAATGCAACATGCCCAAATCTGACATTTCAAACTTTTGCATCATACAAGCTTTGAACTCACAAACGAGTGACCCACTGGAGCCCATATAGATCATGTCATCAACGTATAGACATACAACAAGAAAATCAGATTATTTCCTTTCCTTTTCACATAAAGAGTTGGCTCATTTTCACTTCTTTCAAAACCATTTTGTAGAAGTACGAGTTAATCTTCATGTACCATGCCCGTGGAGCCTGTTTTAGGCCATATAACGCCTTGTTCAGCTTGTAAACTTTGGCTTCATTGTCACTGATAAATCCATCAGGTTGACAAACATACACCTCTCTAGCAACTCACCATTCAAAAATGCAAATTTTACATCAAACTGATAAACAGGCCAATTTAATTGAGTTGCGATAGCAAGAAAGATTCTGACCGTTTCAAAAACGAGCTACTGGAGAATATGTTTCATCAAATCAACTCCTTGTTGTTGTGAGTACCCTTTCGCCACCAAACGAGCTTTATGTTTCTGTATGGAGCCATCAGCATTATACTTGGTTCGATACACCCATTTTAGCCCAATGACATTCTTCCCCTCGGACAAGTCAACCAACTCCCAAGTATTATTTTTCTGGATGGCTTTAATCTCCTCCTTCATTGCATCCTTCCATACCTGAAATTCTGCTGCTTCATCATAGGAAATAGGGTCAGAAGCATACATAGCAAAATTTATGGAATTGTAAATTTCACTTAAAGAACGAAATCTTCGTGGGGGAGTCTCAGATGAAGGTTCACTCAGGTTGCTGTCCGGACTGTTTGGAAGGGTGCTTTGATTCTGTTCAGGTTCTGTGTGCTCAAACAGATCAGCTGTAACACGTGGTGAAACTGGAATTTCAGAAGAATTATCTTTACTTGTAGTCCAAAGCCCAGTCTCTACCTCGTTAAACTTGACATCCCTACTTATGATCACCTTGTCTGTTGATGGATTATACAGCATGTATGCCTTTGATTGGACACTATACCCGACAAAGATGCACTTCTAGCTTTTTGATCCATTTTTCGATGTAATGGAGATGTTACCAGCACATACGCTGAACAACCAAATATCTTTAGATGACTCACTCGTGGCTTTCTCCCTTTCCAAGCTTCATATGGAGTATTATTCATGACTGCCTTAGTGGGTGAGATATTTAACAAGTACACTGCTGTAGCTACTGCTTCGCCCCAGAATTTGGTTGGAAGTTTAGCTGTTGCCATCAAGCTTCTAGCCATCTCAACAATGGTTCTATTTTTTCTTTCAGCTACGCCGTTTTGCTGAGGCGTATAAGGCGCTGTTAACTCCTTGTGAATGCCACTTTTCTCACAAAAACAGCAAACTCATTAGAGCAAAATTCACCTCCCCGATCTGTTCGAAGAACCTTTATGTTGCAGCCAATTTGATTTCAACCAAGGCTTAAACTTCTTAAAATTTTCAAAAACTTTAGACTTACATTTAAGAAATAAACCCAACTCATACGACTGAAGTCATCAACAAACAATAGAAAATAACGGCTACCACCAAGTGACTCAATGCTCATAGGACCACACACATCAGCGTGTATCAGCTCAAGACAATTAGAAGCCCTTGAATTTTTTCCGACAGGAAATGAAGACCTGCTTTGTTTTCCATAAACACAACCTTCACAAAATTCCAAGGATCCAAGTTGTGGCAAACCAATGACCATTTCCTTTTCAGTTAGAAGTTTCATACCTTTTTCATGTAAATGCCCATATCGCAAGTGCCATACCTTCGCATCATTTGCCTTAGTTATCAAAGCACAACCTTCAACATCAGAGATCTTTAGCGGAAACATCCTATTTTGAGTCATAGGAACCATGGCTACAATCTGATTGGTTTGCTTATTTTTCACCGAACAATGACCATCATCAAATAAAAGAATATCTCCTTCCAACAATTGGCCAACACTTAACAGATTATGGGCTAAATTTGGCACAAACTGCACATCAGATAAAGACTTAGTCTTACCGTGCATAGTTGAAATTGCCACAGTGCCTTTACCACTTACTTGAACTTTTTGTCATCTCCAAGTCGTACCTCCCCTTTTTTGCTTTCATCAATATCAGTAAACCAAGGTTGACAACCTGACATGTGATTTGTGCAAGCGCTATCGAGGAACCAGACATGATCAGTATCATTTTGTGTAGAGGAATGCGTCATAAATAACTTTCCTTCTTCTTGAAAGTTGCTTGCGAAATTGGCCAGCTTCTTTTCATTCTTTTCCTTCTCCCACACACAGCTTCTTTGTGTCCCCATTTTTTACAATAGCGCATTGGATGGCATTCTTTGGTGTCCTCCACGACCACCACCTCTGTAATTACTTCGACCTCTATCACGATTTCCTCCTTTTCCACCATAATTTTTGTAGTCTTCGTTACCGGAAGACATCTTTTACCTGAAAAGCTTTTTCCACAACTTTCTCTACCACTTTCTCAGAACTCCTGTTCATTCTATCTTCATGGGCAATTAAAGAACTCATCAACTCATCAAAAGTAAATTCAGATAGATCCTTAGACTCTTCTATAGCAGTTACGACAGTATCATAGCTGCTGTTTAGACTACGCAGAACTTTACTGACAACAATTTCATCAGTCATTGTTTCACCAAAAATTCGCATTTGATTAACGACAGCAGAGACACGTGACAAATAATCTTGTACAGACTCCTTGTCTTTCATAAACAATGTCTCAAAACCACGACGCAGGGTTTGCAATTTCACAGTAATTACCTTCTTATCACCCATGAATTCCTTCTGCAGGATATCCCACGCTTCCTTCGAAGTTGACGCTGCTGCAATTCGAGGGAATAGCTCATCATCAAGAGACTGTTGAATAAAGAAGAGTGCCTTGGCATCCTTCTTCTGATTTTCTCTTACACGGTTCTCCCGTCCTTGTTCATCAACCCATTCTCCACCAAGTCCCAAAGTTCATGAGACCTGAGGAAGGTTTTCATCTTCAGGCTCCAGAGATGATAGTTTTTTCCTTTGAAAATAGGAAGATGAGGCTGGGTCGATACACTCGTAGCCATAATCGATCGCTTTGGTCTGCTCACTCACACTCTGTAGGTTTATTTGTGGAGGAAGAACGTTGCACATGCGCTTCAGTCGAGAAAAAAACGGTCGCTGCTTCACTCCTTTCCCTTTCCCTTTTTTGTTTTTTTTTTACTCCCAGTTCTGCCCACGAAAAGAAAAAAAGAAAAGCTGCTGGTTTTGTTTTTACTGGCTCTGAAACCACTTTGTTAGAAAATAAATAGATAAACAGAGAATTCTAATCTCACTTGCATTAATTCAGACGTGCTACAAGACTCTTATATAGCACTTAAACTTACAACGGTCATAAGTAGTTCCTAGAATTAAACCTCAACTACAAGTCCACTAACTGCTAAAAAAAAGGAGAGTTGCTCAACTAATAAGTCTATTTTCAGAAATTAAACTCTACCTAAAAACTAGGAACTGATATTTAATTTTTGAAGAAACTCTCAACAATGAGGGTCTTCATGAAAGATGGAGCAAAAATGATCTCCATTTTCCCGCATCTCTAGGATCTCTCCCTTCTCATTGTGAGCAATAGTCGTTCACAACGAGCAGCAAGATCTTCAATCACAGGTTGCGAATATTGCTTTTGCATTTTTCCTTTGCCAGGTGATCTGGGTTTTGGAGTAAGTAGGAGGAGAGGAGAATGAGGAGAATAAAGAGGAGGACGGCGAGAGAAGCGACCGACTTGGAGTTGTTTTTGCAAGGTCCATCATTACATGCATGGGATGTTGGTCAATGATGCAAGTCCCTAGGGGCCGCTTGTGAGAGCTTCTCACTTAGGAGCACGTTGCATGCGAGAAAAGAGTTTACCATTTATGAGGTTGGGTTCCGATTAGACAGGTAAGAAGGTGAGAGAGAGGAAGGGGAAGGAGGAAAGTAAAGAAGGAGACCAGGAGAGGAGGGAAGAGGAGAAGACGGAAGGTGTTGAGAGGAGGAAGATTTTTTTTGATAATTTGGGCCATTGGCCATTTTATTAAGATTTTGGACCGGTGTCTTGGGCCTCATTAAAACCTCCCCAGGCAAAACCCGGTGGGAAAAAACTTGAGAAGGGAAAAGAGTACCCACCATGTCCGAGTACAACACTAAAGGTCCCACTAATGCCCAAGGGATACAAGACAATACAACAGACTCCTCCATGATCTAAATATAGTTTTTAAGGGAAACAACATCAATAAACATACTACAAGTCAAAGGGAAATCAGGCCACCATGCCTTCGTCCATCTCCACACACCCAGTTTTATTTGTGTAACAGTACGGGGGACATTCGGGGTTTCTTCCCTAAAAATCACCTCATTGCGGTGCATCCAGATATAGTAGACTCCATAACATAAGGTAGACCTCCATATCCTTTTTGCTTTAGGTGGCAACTGCACAGTGAGCCAATCTTGATAAACGTCTGGTGCAGTGTCTCTAAAGTTAAAAGAAATATTCCACCATCTTAAGAGTTGAGAGGAGGAAGATGACGGGGATGAAACTGAACTCCGGTATTGGAATGGCGTTGGAGGGCGGAAATTCCAATGGGAAGTGACAGATGGGGTGACGGCGAGTCGAGAGAGGAGTATTGGCTATATTTCTGTGCTAATCATTGTGTTGAAAAATTAAAATAGTTTATACAATTAACTTGTTTACTTCTCTGATTACAACAAAATTGCATTAGATGTAATTTTTTTATCATGTACAATGTTATAGCAAATCAGTAATACAAATGTGGTGTGCAAAGATCTACAACATGTAAAGATGTGATCGAAACAAATAAGTCCGGTCTATTTTATCGCTAGATCATATAATACCAAAAGCACCCGTACAACTGTGACTAATTCTGGAGGCGATTTATTGGACAATTATTACTTCCACTCACGGTCACTACCGTCTAACTCTTACCTGCCGTATTTTTTGTTCTTACCATTGACTGATATATTTATTACCCTTTCACATTCGTCAAATTCCTGTCGAACATTTTGATCACGATCTCTGTATATGGGGCAAATTCCCAATCGTAGAGAAAATAGATAAAAACGCGAAGAGAATCAAATGTCGTTTCATGACGGGAACAAATTTATGTCCTTTTTGTTTGTCTCTCTCTAGCTTGTTAAATCAGCACGAAAAGCTAACTCAGGTTTAAATGGCGTTTTGAGGTTCATGAGCTGCAGCTAATGGATGAATCATTAGCAACACATATTAACTAATCAGCCAATAAATTTCATCTTCATGATTCAAACACGTAAATTTCATCCTCATGGCAAAAAAATCTGTTCACTCTGTTTATCTTCTAGTCTTAATACTTGATTTTTTTTAATTTATTTTTTAACTTGTTATAATTTTGGTGAGAAAATCTACCAAAATATCACCTTTAAACTGGTCTTTAAACTATTTATATATATATAAAAAAAAACAAGTTTGTTATATACGAGCTTACAAATGTACGTTCACACGATAGATGATTAATAACACATCATACATTCTCTTCTGTGTTTAGTCGATATATATAAATTACTACTCGTAGTAATTAACTCCACACACACAACCACCATATAAGATCGATGTACTTGTGTAAAAAGAGTCAAAGATAAGATAATGACTCAAAAGTCTTATACTAATAATCTTATATGCCCGGTAGACTAAAGAGTCGTTCTACTTCTATGTGACATCCATCAGTCTTCTTTTTTCATGCTAAACAGTGTATTATATGCGATTAAGGCCGCGTTCGTTCATCATCGGCAGAATTTGCAGTTGATTAATGCCACATTAATCTATAAGGAAAAAACCTAGATTAAGGTCTATCTCAAGGTTGGGCCGTTCTTTGACGAGCTTCAATTTCAGAAGACCTTTACTGGACAAATACCAGAATACCCCTTGATTGGATGTGCGCTGTGCATGTCATTAATACTTTCCGTACATTCACGGTTACTCACGTATAGGAGAAGAGAAGAGTAAAAGTGGGCCTACGAAGAAAATTTGAGAAAAAATGAAGGATAATATTGTCTTTTTTATTTATCCAAAATCACATTATTTTCCAAACGCAGGTTTTACAACCTTTTACTTTAAGCTCCGATCGGGACGAATCGTGTGAGAAAATCATCACTATTCGCGCGTCCATCAAATCATTAATGCCATTAAAGTTGCTTTTTTAACATTAAGGTTACAATCGAACGGACCCTAATATTTCTACGCGATTTCGAACCTGGCGAAGGTGTCAGGTTGTAATATGGAGAGTGCTACATATCAACATTCTATTGGAGGAAAATAAAGAAAAAAAATGAGAAATTTGCTAACACTCTACGGATACACACGCAGGAGAGGGAGGGAGGAGGGAGAAATTTTTATTTTTTTTTCAAAATGGCATAACTTATAAAATATAAATGCAAAAATAAAAAAAATTATACCATTGTTCATCATTTTTCGTGCTCTTCAAAATAAGACCAAACATGAGTATGTTTTGATAATTTTTTTATTTTTCATTTTTTGTATGTACATATTTTTTAAGATTCGTTGTGAATCTTAAGTTTAAGAAAAGTGAATCAAAGGGTGTTACAAAGTGAATCAAAGGTTGTAAAAAAGTGAATCATACAGTTGCTTAAAACTGAATAAGAGGTTTTAAAAAAATGAATCTCATAAACAAAGATTGTTTAACTAAAGTGATTCTGATTGTTTGACTAGTGTGAATCAGATGTTTTAGAAAAGTGAATCAAACGTTGTTAAAAAGTGAATCACAAGTTGTTACAAAGTGAATCAGAGTAATAAGAGTGAATCTCGTAAGCATAGATTAAGAGGTTTAAGAAATGTGAATCAGAGGTTTTTATAAAGTGAATCATGCGTTTAAGAAAAGTGAATCAATGGTTTAAGAAAAAGTGATTCTCGTAAATAGAGATTGTTTTAACTAAAGTAAATAAGAGGTTTAAGAAAAGTGAATCAAATGTTTTTTAAAGGTGAATCAAAGGTTTAAGAAAAGTGAACATTTAGTTTAATACTAGTAAAAGTGAATCATACCACAAACTTATGCGAGGGTGGTTTTTAGGGTGTTTGGGGGGGGGGGGGCGAGGTAGGGTAATCTTTTTGGCATTAGTTTTACACTTTATATTGTCGTCACTACTCGATAGTTTTTTAGGGTTTATGGTCCCTAAACCCTGCACTACAAACCCTAAAAATGCCTTCGATATTTTAGCTATCCTAGGGTGGTTTTTGGGTGTTTGGGGTGTAGAGTAATCTTTTTGGCATTAGTTCTACACTTTATATTGTTGTCACTGACTCAACAGTTTTTTAGGGTTTGTGGTTTAGTGTTTATGGTCGTTAGACTCTAAACCCTACACTACAAACCATAAAAATGCCTTCACGTTTTAAACTTTACTATGGTGGTTTTTAGAGTGTTTGGGGTAAGATTCATTTTGTTAATGAATAAGGTTCATTTTATTATTAAAGAAAATTCATTTTGCTAATGAAAAAGATTCACTTTAAAAATACCTAATATATACTCATACTAAAAATATAAAATTTTAAGTTTACCAAAACATATCCATGATACATCTTGTTTTGAAGAGCAAGAAAAATGATGAACAATGATATAATTTTTTTTTACTTTTACACTTATATTTTGTGAGTTATAACATTTTGAAAAAAAAAAAATCTCTCTCCAACACTTTCCTTTCACGCGTGTGTCTACGCACACCTTTTCTCTTTTTTTCATTTTTTTTTCGGACCCAACATTATACAGAAAGTTTCTGTTTACTTTTTCCACTCAACCCTAATAAGACACGTGTACAAGAGCCACACTAGTCCCTGGACGAAGCGTCAGGGTCGTCGTACCGTATTTCTATATGTATGAGCTTGTCAAGCCATGCACGTTCGTATGACAGATGTCTGCTATGCAAATTCTTCACTATTAAGTCGCTAGATATTGGAGGACTGGAAGCTTTGTTGGCTAGGGCTTGGAAACTTGAAGGCAATTTCACAACCAAACCGGTAGATAAATGCCTCTTTTCGAATTTGAGAAGATTGACTCTGTGCATGCTATTTTGTCAAAGGGACCTTGGTGTTGTGACGATTCTCTTCTGATATTTCAACGACTTCATAAGAACAAAGGGCTTCATGAACATGACTTCAATTGGTTCACGATGTAGGCTAGAACCCATGATGTTCTGTTTGCCTACCAACATAAAGAGTTTACGAGGAGATTAGGAAATCAGGTTGCTTCCTCGATTTTGAGAGGATGATGATCAAATTAGTGGTAAATTCATGAGGGTTAAAGCCCTTTCCGATGTCAAAAAGCTAGTTCTTAGGTGTATTTCTATAAACACGGCTAATCAAGCTAAAGTCCTTAGGATTACCTACGAGCGAGCCGTCTATTTTATTTTCAATGTGGACTTTTCACTCATGCATGGAAGATTGTCCTGCTCAAGTGATTACGGAAGACGGAACCTTACCGTATGGATCATGGTTGAGGGCTCAATCGATAAGATCTAGCTAGCATTCTCTCTTGGCCTAAAATGAAAGCGCTTGGAAAACAGCTTGCGGAGTGGCGAAATCGACTGATAACACAAGCCATGTTGCTCTACGTGGTGAAGAAGAGTTGGTGGCTGATACAAACCAAGTAGGATCATGGTTGAGGATTTATTTAACACAACCAACCCTATGCAGAATGATCATCTTGTAGCATGCGTCAAAGGTCGTGTCCCACTTCATCTTTTTACATCAATGGGTTCACCATACACAAGGGAGGAAGTGATAGTGGCATAAAAATAGATGTGTCCCTTTTAAGGCTACAGGTCACGATGGTATAAATGGAGTGTTTTTAAATACCTTCTGGCCACTGATAAGTGACGACTTCATCACAACAACCCTCACTTTCTTGAATACTTCTTATATTCCTCCACCCCTTAACCACACAGATCTCCTTCTTATTCCTAAAACTAAAAAAGCTTCATCAATTCTAGACTATCGTCCAATTTCCCTTTGCAACACAATCTACCACGTCATTTCCAAGACTCTAGTCAACAGAATAAAACCTATCATGCCTTTTGTTATTTTAGAGAATCTAATGGCTTTTGTTGAAGACCGTCTTATCTCTGGCCAAATCTTAATAGCCCATGAACTGCTTCATATGATGCGTAGTTCAAAAGCCAAGTACAGAGGTAATTTTGCTTACAAAGTGGATATGGCCAAAGCGTTTGACATATTAGAGTGGGATTTTGTTATTCAAGTTTTGACTAGTATGGGTTTCCATCCCCACTGGATATCTCTGATACGTAAATATATTACATCAGTGACTATGGACGTTCTACTTAATGGTTACCTGGGTCGGGTTTTTACCCCCAAAAGAGGTCTATGGCAAGGTGATCCATTATTACCTTTTCTCTTCATTTGCTGCATGGAAACTCTCACTTCAACCTTACAACTAGCAGCCGATACTGGACTCTACTCTAGTTTCAAAGTCCGTGGTTTGGAGGTCCCTATCACTAATCTTATGTTTGTTGATGATTGCCTCATTTTTGGCACCACAACAGCAACTAATGTGCACTCCTTAAACCACATTCTTGAAGACTTTACTTCTGCATCAGATCAGGCCACCAACTCCAGCAAATCAGCAAATATGTTTTCTCCGCATCTTTTGCAAAATCTCTGTGTTGCATTGTCTCCATTCTGCGAGCACGAAAAGTTCAATATCATTGGCTCATTCGCTACTATTATGTCGTGCCTCTTCTAGATACTGGCATATGATGCTGATAAGTGGTGAAATAGTGCTCTCTCAAGGTCTTTATTCGCCGTCATTTTATTTGGCGCATGACTTATTTCACCACTTTATGGAGTATTTATGTGTTTATTAGTGATCTTATACTTTTGGCATTTTCGAATAGGTAAATACTCATTTGAGTACATTTTGAGAGCTTAATATGAGAATGCATCAATGTTCAAGCACCGCGGGAAGGATGCCTAGCCAACGGGAAGCATCAGGAGAATTCCGGCACAGAAAAAATGACATTCTGGGGCCGACCGACCTTGCGACCGAACTTGCAAGGTCGGTCCGGCTCTGTTCAAGCCGTCCCAAAACTCACTGGAATCGACCGACCTTGCGACCGAACTTGCAAGGCCGGTCGAGCTTTAAAACCCGTCACGTGTTTCCGCTAAAAAGAGTCCGACCGACCTTGCGACCGGACTTGCAAGGTCGGTCGGACGGGAATTTTTGCCCAGAAATTGCTGTTAAAAGACTACATTTTGGGGCTTCCTTCCCCATTATCCAATACACCCGACTCCAACCCTAAACAGACGAGAAGCAGGCGAAAATAGAGGAGAAAAGAAGAGGAGAAAAGAAGAGAAGAAAGGAGGAAGAAGAAAGTGAAGATTTCTACCTCCATTGAAGCTTGGAAGCTCCTTTAATGGCTAATTCTTCCTTCTCCTTGCTCTTTTCTTTAGCTATGTCTGAGTAGTTCCATTTGTATCCTAGGATGAGGGTTTGAACCCATTTTGCTCATTGAATGCTAGAAACCTAACTAATTTGTTACTCTCGTTTTATTCCCTTCAATATCAATTAATGCACTAAACTGATCTCTTATTGCATTTATGGTGGTTCCATTCAATATTTGAGCTTGAGTTTGGAACTAGACCAAGAAGGGAGTAAACCCTAACTTTTGCTTTCTTGATTCTGGAAGTAAATGCTTGGGCTATTGTTTAAGAGTGCTTGCTTAATGCTATTTGATGACTTGAACCTCCTTTAATTAAGGGGGATGATTATTTAGGTAAGTATTGGATTTCCCATGATTTGGGGATTCATGAGCTAAACTCTAATGGGCACTGAGATGATGAGTTATGGTTTTGAAGTTCTTTGAGTGAATTAGGTGACTCCCACTATCCTAGGGTACTCTCCCCATCCATTCCACACACAAACATTTTACTGTTTTTGTTGCATTTCAATTGACAAACAACCAAACTTGCCTCTGGCTAATCCCCATTTTGCTGTTTATTTGCACTTAACTATTATACCGAAGCTTGGGATTTAGAAACCAATTTCCTTGTGGATACGACACTTGTTTTATTACAACGAATTGGGTGCACTTGCCCGTTTTAGCTAGGTTTAATTACTATGTTTGTAATTTTCCCAACAAGTTTATGGCGCCGTTGCCGGGGAAATTGATTACTCAATTTCCCTTGGTTCGGTACTTTAGTTTTTGTGCATTTAGTACGTTTATCTATTTTACTTCATTTGTGGTATTTATGTTTTTAGTTGTTGTTTATATTTTTACATATCCGTCTGCTTAAGAGCATTTGGTGTTGGTGTAGTTTAGGTACCTTCTGTTTTTCTCGGTGTATGCCAAACACTCGAGCCAAAGGATCTCCACTCGTTAGTCCGGGACCCGAGCTCGAGCGTTCATTGTTGAGGGCCATCCGAACTGTGAAAAATTCAATCATGAATGATCTAGACCCACCGGCGGTTGAAAACGACGGGAACCAACAACAAATGGCTCTCAAAGACTACAACCAGCCGGACACCGAAGGGAGACCTTCAGCCATAGTCCTACCGGAATTGACGCCTCAAGAGACCGGACAATGGGTATTCAAGACCCATTACATCACTGCTGTCTGGGATTTAGGAAAATTTAGTGGAGCAAATCCCGATGAGGCTCCCAACCACCTAAGTCAATTCCTCGACTTTTGCAACTCATTTGGTAAAACTGGAAATGTTGACCAGAGGATACGCCTGCAGCTTTTCCCTCACTCTCTGTCCAACGCTGCATCAAGATGGTATAGGAGCTTACCGTCAAAATCAATCCATACTTGAGCACAAATGGCTCAAAAATTTCTTACCAAGTATTACCCCACTAGTAGAACAAGGCAATTAATTGGAGAGATCAATACCTTTTGCCAAGAGCCGGGAGAGACGTTATACGATGCATGGGATAGATTCAAAGACATGTTGATGAATTGTTCCCACCACGGTTTGGACGACCAATCACTATGTCTATCATTTTTCAACGGTCTCGATGACGCGAATAGACTACTTGTGAACTCCTCATCTGGAGGAAGCTTTATGACTAAGTCACCTCAAGAGGGGATGAAACTCCTAGAGGTGATGACTAGTAACATAAGGCAATGGTCTAGGCAAAAGGGGAGAGCACCAAGAGCAGCTGGTCTCTTACATGTTGAGCCCACCGACCACCTTTCCGCTCAACTATCTTCACTCACCAAGATGGTGGAGAAGCTAGCTATAGCTCAAAAAGAAACAACAAAGTCTATAGCTTCTTCATCATCACCCTCTCCATCTACTTCTACTCCAATCTAAGAGGGGTGTGCAATTTACACGGGTCCTCACGAGACCCACTTTTGTGAAGGCAAGGTTTATGCCGATCCACGTGAGGATGTAAACTTTGTAGCCAACCGCCCCGGATACAACTACAACCAACAAAACGCCCCATGGAGGAACCATCCAAACTTCTCATGGAGAAATAATGACCAAACCCAAGGGGGAGCTAGCAATGCTTCCAATAATCCCACGGGCTACCGGTCACAAGGGTCATCTCAAATGTCCAACCCACAAATGGGTTACCGACCACAAGGAGCACCTCCGGGCTTTCAACAACAACAACACCAACCACATCAACAACATCCTCCTCCATCCACGGATGCCAATGCCGAGCTAAGAGACATGATGAAAAATCTTGTCTCGGCTGTGCACTCTAAAGCGGCTGACTTGGATGCTTTTAAAGCAAGCCAGGACGCCACCAACAAAAGGGTTGAGGCCCAACTTGAAAGCATCTCTCAACAACTTGCTCAAAGACAACCGGGTGTTCTTCCAAGTCAAACGCAGCCCAATCCAAGAGAGCAAGCAAAAGCGGTAACACTAAGGAGTGGGAGACTCCTTGATCCGTCATGCTCACATGAGGACATGGAGTCCCAAGAAGATGAAGCTCAAGAAGAAGAGCAAGAGATTGTTGAGGAACCACCACCTCCACCTAAGGAAGTTTCCAAGGAGAAGGAGTCTCCTGAACCTTCTACTTCTACTACTCTTGCAAAACATCTTCTCCCTCTTCCTTTTCCCAATAGACTCAAAAAGAAAAATTTGGATGAACAATTTGGGAAGTTTCTAAGCATTTTCAAGAAATTAACAATTAATATTCCTTTTTCTGATGCTTTGAAACAGATGCCGATCTATGCTAAGTTCATGAAGGACATCATAGCGAACAAGAGATCGCTGGAGGAAGCAGAAACCGTTCACCTCACCGAAGAAGTGTCGGCGGTTCTACAAAGAAGCCTACCTCCAAAGCTTGGAGATCCCGGTTTACCTATTGTCCCTTGCTTTATTGGTGAAATTGACTGTGGTAGTGGGCTATGTGATTTAGGTGCTAGTATCAATCTTATGCCTCTCTTAACTTTTAATAAGCTTGGAATTGGTAAATGCACTCCCACTCCCATTCAATTGCAACTAGCGGATAGATCTTTGGTTGTCCCTAAAGGGAAGGTAGAAGACTTGGTAGTGACTGTTGGTTCATTTGTTTTCCCAGCTGATTTCATTGTAATAGACATGGAAGAGGACCAGAGAGTGCCACTAATTTTGGGCAGACCTTTCATGAGAACTGCTAGGGCCCTTATAGATGTGGAGAAAGGCAAAATAATTCTATGACTTCATGATGAAAAATTAGAATTTGACATGTCTAAGGTAGTGAAGAGACCCTCACAGGCTGAGGTTGTTTTTGCTGTAGATGTCATAGATTCAATTGTGCAGGATCACTCTCTCTCTCTCGTTAAAACTGATGCTCTTGAATTAGCTTTTTTGAGGCTTGTTTTGAACAGGAATTCCACCCAGATATGATTGAAATGGTGGCTGAGTTGAACAGATTTTCTGGCTATAGACCACGCTATCCACCACCCGAACCATTGGAACGAGCTGCTCAGAAGCTGTTGCCCTCGGTTGAAAAGCCTCCCACTGTGGAGATGAAACCTCTACCCTCTCATCTTAAATATGCTTATTTGACTGATCCGTGCGTTCTACCTGTTATAATTTCTTCTTCCTTGACAGGTGCACAAGAGGAAAGTCTGATGGGGGTGCTTAGAAACCATAAACGGGCTATCGGGTGGACTATAGCCGACATCAAAGGGATCAGCCCTCATTTCTGCACCCACCAGATATTCATGGAAGATGACTACAAGCCGTTGGTCTAACCTCAGAGGAGATTAAATCCCAATATGAAGGAGGTTGTCAAGAAGGAAGTTCTTAAACTCTTAGATGCGGGGATTATCTATGCCATCTCCGACAGCAAATGGGTAAGCCCCGTGCAAGTGGCCCCAAAGAAAGGAGGCATTACCGTCGTCCCCAACGAAAAGGGTGAGCTGGTATCTCAGAGGACTACCACTGGTTGGAGGGTCTGCATCGATTACCGGAAGCTGAACACCACCACCAGAAAAGACCACTTCCCTCTCCCGTTCATTGATCAAATGCTCGAGAGGTTGGCGGGACAAGACTATTACTGCTTCCTGGATGGATATTCGGGGTATCTCCAAATCCCCATAGCTCCTGAGGACCAGGAGAAGACGACATTTACATGCCCATATGGGACGTTTGCCTACACCCGGATGCCTTTCGGACTTTGCAACGCCCCGGCCACATTTCAGAGATGCATGATGGCGATCTTCTCTGACTTCCTAGAAAAAAGTATTGAAGTCTTTATGGACGACTTCTCCGTCTTCGGCACCTCCTTCGACACTTGCTTGGCCAACCTCGAGGCTATCTTGATCCGGTGTGAGGAGACCAATCTTGTGCTCAATTGGGAAAAATGCCATTTTATGGTAAAAGAAGGAATTGTTTTGGGGCACAAGATCTCTTCAGAAGGTATTGAGGTAGACAAGGCTAAAATTGAAGTAATTGAAAAGCTACCTCCTCCGACATCAGTGAAAGACATTCGAAGCTTCTTGGGTCATGCCGGTTTCTACAGAAGGTTTATAAAAGACTTCTCCAAAATCTCAAAGCCTCTCTGCGACCTTTTGGCCAAGGATGTAAAATTTGAATTCACCGAGGAGTGCCTTAATGCCTTCAACACCCTCAAACAGTGCCTTTGAAACGGTGCACTAATCCTAATGCGACCAAGCTTGATCCCAATGCAACAGTACGTCTATCCTAGTACGTCTCGATCTAATCTCCTATCCTACTTTACCTGATTTCGGACACAAAGTCTTGTGAAAGTAGAGAGGGAGAGAGAGCTTCTATTTGAGTTGAATGCGAGTTTGATTGCCCAAAATCACGTGTCTTATTTCATGGGGGTACACCCTTATTTATAGTTTTTTGGGCCCGGTCCCTTTGGTGCCAGCCTGTATTTTACATGTTTAAGTACAGTTCTACCCCCTCTTTAGTATCTTTGACCGACCACAACGGCGGCCGGTAGTAACGTTTTGCTTTGCCCAAGTCCCATTTTCATCCGGCTAAGGTGGCAGGATGCCCTACAAGCCCCTAATCTCATCCGGCTAAGGTGGCCGGATACCCTACAAGCCCCTAATCTCATCCGGCCAAAGCGGCCGGATGCCCTACGTGCCTGCTTTGGTCCGGCGCCATTTCTTCCCTTCTCAGCCTTATATCTGCACCTATCGTGGTTTCCCCCGATTGGAGTTTACCGTTTGAGATCATGTGCGACGCCAGCGACTATGCAGTAGGGGCGGTCCTTTGTCAGAAGAAGGAAAAGATATTGAGGAGTATCTACTACGCTAGTAGAACCCTCAATGATGCTCAAAAGAATTACGCCACCACTGAGAAGGAGCTGTTGGCTGTGGTTTTCGCCCTCGACAAATTCCGATCCTATCTCTTGGGCAGCAAGGTTGTGGTGCACACAGACCACTCGGCACTAAAATACTTGTTCAACAAAGGTGATGCAAAACCTAGACTTCTCCGATGGATTCTGCTCCTGCAAGAATTTGAGATAGAGATCCGGGATAAACCGGGTGTACAAAATGTAGTAGCTGATCATCTGTCACGAATGGAGGTCCCTGATGATGGTGCACCAATCAATGAATTCTTCCCAGACGAGAGCATCTACATGATTGCAGAGACCGGGGACCCTTGGTATGCGGACTTTGCAAATTATTTGGCGAGGGGAGTGGTCCCACCGGAGATGACCTATCAACAAAGAAAGAAATTCTTCTCCGACGTCAAGAGGTATTTCTGGGAGGACCCTTTTCTTTTCAAAGTTTGTGCTGATGGGGTGATCCGAAGATGTGTGCCCATGAGTGAAGTGCAGGAAATTCTGATTCACTGTCACTCGGGTGAGGCCGGAGGACACCATGGTCCGGCACGAACAGCAGCCAAGGTTCTTCAAGCTGGGTTTTTCTGGAAAACCCTTCATAAGGACTGCCATTCGTTCGTTGCCTCCTGTGACCAATGTCAGAGGCTCGGTAACACCTCATGCAAGCATGAGATGCCTCTCAGCATAATGATAGAGGTTGAGCCGTTTATTTGTGGGGTATCGATTTCATGGGCCCCTTCCCATCTTCTTGTTCCAACTTGTTTATTCTTGTGGCGGTCGACTATGTGACCAAGTGGGTTGAAGCAATTGCAACCTCGACTAATGACGCCAAAGTTGTGATCAAATTTCTGAAGAAAAATATTTACACCCGGTTTGGGGTACCGCGAGCCATATTGAGTGATGGCGGGTCTCATTTTTGCAACAAACAATTTAAGCGCTGATGAGTAAATACGGAGTGAGACACAAGGTTGCCCTTCCTTATCACCCTCAATGTAATGGCCAAGCTGAGGTCACCAACAGAGAGCTTAAATGGATCCTCCAAAAGACAGTCAACTCCTCAAGGAAAGATTGGTCCATTAAGCTTGATGATGCATTGTGGGCATATAGGACCGCCTACAAAACTCCAATCGGTATGTCCCTGTTCCGGCTTGTTTATGGGAAGTCTTGTCACTTGCCGGTTGAACTAGCACATAAGTCATATTGGGCGGTGAAGGCCCTCAACTATGACCTCAAGAGCGCCGGTGACAAGAGACGGTTCCAATTGACCGAGTTAGAAGAGATTCGGGAGGAAGCCTACGAAAATAACCGCATCTATAAAGAAAAGGCCAAGAAATGGCATGATAAGATGATTATGAAAAGGGAGTTTCACGAAGGTGACCGGGTCCTCCTCTACAACTCAAGGTTGAAGTTATTCCCCGGGAAGTTAAAGTCTCATTGGGCTGGCCCTTTTACTGTCACAAAGGTCACCCCTTATGGAGCTTATGAGCTGAAGAATGTCAAGGGGGAGACTTTCATGGTCAACGGTTCTCGGCTAAAGCATTATCATGGAGGTGACATCCAAAAAGTTGAAGCTCGGGCTCTTTACTTAGAGACCCTCCAGGTTCCCTCTAACCCTCACTCTGGTCTAGCCAAAGACCTTTAAAAAGACGGGCAGCTTTCCGGGAGACAACCCGGACTATTGTCACTTCTACCTCGCATTATTTTCTCATTCGAGTATGTTAGTTGTTTGCTTATTCTATGCTTTATTTATTGTTTGTTCTGGGTGTTTTTGCTTGTTGAATCTGTTTGTGATTGATGATAAGTGTTGTGGGCAAGAAAACAAACATTTTGGTGAAATTCTGGTCTCGACCGACCTTAGGACCAAACTTGCAAGGTCGGTCGAGTCCAGATTTCAAACCCGCTAAGTTTCTGACTTCGACCGACCTTGCGACCGGACTTGCAAGGTCAGTCGGGCTAAAAATGTCAAACCCGAAACATTCTGGAATGGACCGACCATGCGACCGACTTGCAAGGTCGGTCGGACTGAAAAATTTCGAATTCACACCCTTCTGGAATGGACCGACCTTGCGACCGGACTTGCAAGGTCGTTCCGGTGAAAAATTTTGAAAAAAAAAAGCCAAACACATCATTTTTCTTCTTTTCCCATTTCCCTCTTCTTCTTTCTCCTTCCCCGATTCTCTCTACCAGCCCGACACCATTACCACCCTCCTTCTCCCTCTCTCTCGCGCAGCACATCATCACCACCACCCACCACTTCCGCCGCCTGCGCACCGCCGCCCCGTGCTCCGCCACTGCGCGCG
The DNA here is from genome assembly GCA_023374045.1 of Limonium bicolor. Lineage (NCBI taxonomy): Eukaryota > Viridiplantae > Streptophyta > Magnoliopsida > Caryophyllales > Plumbaginaceae > Limonium > Limonium bicolor. The sequence goes on from CM041779.1 coordinate 122,141,494, forward strand.
CCACCAGTGCACCACCCGCGTCACCTTCCACCTGCACCAGTCCCCCTCAATCGCCCCCAATAACCAAACCGAAACCCTAAATCGCCCAACCCCCAAATCGAAGCCATTTTCGATTTTTATCCCCTCATTGTCCAATTTCTTGCTTTAAATCTACTACAATACATCAAGGTATGACTTTCTACCACTAATATGTCAATTTTTGCAATTTTTATGGAAGTTACACTTTGGCCTAAATTCCAATCGAACCAAACGGGCTTTATTCTGCATTTTGTGAATTTTGTACACTTGGTGACTTGGAGAGTTCATAGTCTTTGATTCTAGGGTTTATGTGACAATGTGGCTAAACGAATGGGAATTTGGTGATTTCTAGCACAATTTTGATGATAAATACCTTACCTTGAATTAACCTTTGTTTAACATCATTTGTATTGGTTGAAATTGCGTTAGGGTTCTGTTAGATTGCTGCGTACTTCGTGACCATATTTGAACCTCAAATGCCCAAGGAAAAACATTTGAACGGTTACATTTGTTGGGGCATAAATGGTGCAACTTAGTGACTTGTGTTGTTGCTTGGTACGTTTAGTAACCTATTCTGTTGCATACATTGTTCGCGTGCTTGGTCCGTTTCAATGGCGTTCTTCTGAGTGGCAATGTGGTGGTTCTTAGAACCGGGGGAATGATAGAAAAACAGGGGGGACTCTGGCAAAATTTTTCCACACAACCGTCGTTTCTTTTGTTCTTTCTTGTGCTTCTTGCTTCATTTTGTGTTACTTCTTTATTGTCATCTTAATTGTTTTCTAACACTTCAATGGTTGTTATTTTTGTTGTTTCTTTTTTGCATTTTCTTTTTCTTTATTTGTTTTGCAGACCATGGCCCATCGACCCCGTCGTGCGAGGAGACAGGTGGCTGCCCCCGAACCAGAGCCTGAATTTCCGAATGCCCTTCTCGACGGCGTCTTCATCAGCGCAGATGCCCAAAGCTGGTTCAACTCTCCCAGACGGAGGGAGATAGTTCAGGAGCGCGCTGTGGACCCGGCGCTCGAGGCGGACCTGCAGCTCCGACCTTATCTTGAGGTCATCGGGTGGGACTGCTTACTCACCATGGGGGGCCCCTACTACCCTCGCCACATCAAAGAATTTTATGCCAACGCTACGGCCGATCGGAGGGCGCGCGAGGTCACCTCCTTCGTCAATGGTGTGCCCATCTTCATTCGGAGGCTGGACGTCCACACATTCTTCCATCTACCACGGGACGACCTCCAGCACTCCAAGTGCATCCACCAGGCCGACCTTAATGCCAGCCGGCGTCACTACCTCAACACCCTCCCGGTTCAGACGCGTCGCAAGAACCAGGACGGGACTGACGTTCGGCTCACCATGACCCCGGCGATGATCGAGGACCCGGTGCGCCGCATCATGCTTGCTCTGCTCCGACACAACCTTCTACCTCGGGATAGCAAGGACCTCAACGCCACCGACTGCTACCTGATGGACTACATGGTGGCACCGGACCCCGACAAGCCCCTCTCCCTCTCCGATCTCTTCATGGCCCACCTCTGTCACATCATAGAGAAGAAGGATACCCACCACTTGGGTTTTCCACACTTTTTACAGAGGATGTTTGCTCGCTTCGGAGTCGAGCCCCGAGCGGATGAGGTGGCGACCTTGCCTATGGACCCTATCTCTGCCACCACTCTGCGGAAGATGGGCTTTGTTCGCGAGGACGATGGGTGGCACAAGGCCGTCGCTGAGCCTAGGCCGAGCCGGGGTGCCTCCTCCTCTTCCGGTGCCTCCTCTTCCACTGCTGCACCTGGCCCGTTCCTCGCCCTACCGCCCCCACTACCGACCAGAGCGGTGACCCCGGAGCAGCTCGCGGTGTTCGAGAGGCAGATGGCCAAGCACCGGCGTCTCATGGAGGAGCACCAGCGCCAAATGGAGGCACAGTGGCAGTACATTCGCGAGCAGGCAGCGCGTGGTGGTGCACCCCCCCCCCCCCCCATAGTCCTCTTCCGATCCCGGGATGCCCTGCCTTTGTTTCTATGCTCCTTTCCTTTTTCTCAAACTACTGTTTTAGACTGTTAGTTGTTCAGATGTTTGTTATGCCTGTACTTTAAACTACCTTTACTTTCACTTTCGCGTACTAATCCATATGCGATGTGGTGCTTTACGCACCTTATTGACTATTCTGATATGGGACTCATTTTATGAGTCCCCTTTTGATTATCTAACGATGGCATTAACATGAATTCTCTGGAATCCATGTTGCGCCTAGTTTCTTTTTGTTTTGCATTGTAGATATATCCACTTAATTCGAGAACACCCCAGAGTGAGCTAGGAAAAATACAAGAGAACCTCTTGTCAATTTTTCCTAGGCCCTCCGACTCTTCCTGTCGACGCTAGCGCGTACCGGAATATGCACACTGGCAAGTGTGGGGGAAAACCGCCAACTCAATTTTCTCAAGGGAGTACTAGTTCTCTCCACTTATCCACTTTATACAATGCAACACTCTTTTGATTACTTCATGCCAAGTGCTACCAAAAAGTCTTCTGTTGTTTTTCCATCCGCTTTTCTTTGCACAATGGGGACATTGTCCCATTCAAGTGTGGGGGAAACGACCTTTTTGTGTTGATAAATTAAGTCAATTTTCTCATAATTATCTATAGCTTCATTTAGGAGTTATGTTTATAGTAAGCAAGTTTTTCTTTGAATTCTTGGAATTTTCCACCGAACTTTTTTTTTTCAAAGGTTCTCTCTTGAGGAGCACTTATGTGCGGTGTAATCATAAATCCATTTCGTGATGAATTTTTATTGCTTAGGGGTTCCTTCTACCTTCTTATCTAGGGATTGCTAAGGGGTGCTTCCTTGTGAAAAAAAAAGAGACAAAAAGGACCTTGAGAGACACCATAGGTAACCAACAATGAGAGTTGAGTGTTCATTGAAACAAGGCAAAATGCCAATTTACCTCTTCTCATCTCGTGTTGCAAAAGTGAATCAACTGCAAATCTCTATTTTTCCTTTTGTTTTCCCTCAATGCCCATTCTTGAGAGAAGTTGGCCATGGTAAAAGTTCTCCAAGTTCCATTAATCTGTAAGGAAACTCGGAAGCACTCTAGATCATACCCCGAAACTCATAATTTTCATTTGCCCTAAGCACACCCATGTCATCATGAGAAGTTTGGTTGCACTCCTCTTGAGGTTTTTCAAATTTTCTCACTTGAATAATTCAAGAACTCATCTAAACACTTGCTCGCTTTAAATGTTCCTTCTTGTCGTGGGTCCTTAGCTAATTTTTCTTGAGGACAAGAAAATGGATAAGTATGGGGGAGTTGATAAGTGGTGAAATAGTGCTCTCTCAAGGTCTTTAATTCGTCGTCATTTTATTTGGCGCATGACTTATTTCACCACTTTTATGGAGTATTTCTGTGTTTATTAGTGATCTTATACTTTTGGCATTTTCGAATAGGTAAATACTCATTTGAGTACATTTTTGAGAGCTTAATATGAGAATGCATCAATGTTCAACCACCACGGGAAGGATGCCTAGCCAACGGGAAGCATCGGGAGAATTCCGGCAAAAAAAAAATGACATTCTGGGGCCGACCGACCTTGCGACCGAACTTGGTAGGTCGGTCCGGCTCTGTTCAAGCCGTCCCAAAACTCACTGGAAATCGACCGACCTTGCGACCGAACTTGCAAGGTCGGTCGAGCTTTAAAACCCGTCACGTGTTTTCCGCTAAAAAAGAGTCCGACCGACCTTGCGACCGGACTTGCAAGGTCGGTTGGACGGGAATTTTGCCCAAAAATTGCTGTTAAAGACTACATTTTGGGCTTCCTTCCCCTTATCCAATACACCCGACTCTAACCCTAAACAGACAAGAAACAGGCGAAAATAGAGGAGAAAAGAAGAGGAGAAAAGAAGAGAAGAAAGGAGGAAGAAGAAAGTGAAGATTTCTACCTCCATTGAAGCTTGGAAGCTCCTCTAATGGCTAATTCTTCCTTCTCCTTGCTCTTTCCTTTAGCTATGTCTGAGTAGTTCCATTTGTATCCTAGGATGAGGGTTTGAACCCATTTTGCTCATTGAATGCTAGAAACCTAACTCATTTGTTACTCTCGTTTTTATTCCCTTCAATATCAATTAATGCACTAAACTGATCTCTTATTGCATTTATGGTGGTTCCATTCAATATTTGAGCTTGAGTTTGGAACTAGACCAAGAAGGGAGTAAACCCTAACTTTTGCTTTCTTGATTCTGGAAGTAAATGCTTGGGCTATTGTTTAAGAGTGCTTGCTTAATGCTATTTGATGACTTGAACCTCCTTTAATTAAGGGGTTTGATTATTTAGGTAAGAATTGGATTTCCCATGATTTGGGGATTCATGAGCTAAACTATAATGGGCACTGAGATGATGAGTTATGGTTTCGAAGTTCTTTGAGTGAATTAGGTGACTCCCACTATCCTAGGGTACTCTCCCCATCCATTCCATACACAAACATTTTACTGTTTTTGTTGCATTTCAATTGACAAACAACCAAACTTGCCTCTGGCTAAACCCCCATTTTGCTGTTTATTTGCACTTAACTATTATACCGAAGCTTGGGATTTAGAAACCAATTTCCTTGTGGATACGACACTTGTTTTATTACAACGAATTGGGTGCACTTGCCCGTTTTACCTAGGTTTAATTACTATGTTTGTAATTTTCCCAACAGATGCAGATTGTCAAACCTCACTCGATTAACATAGATCCCGCCTTCATTGACTGGTATCTTCTTCAATGCTTTTCCTCAACATTGCCAGAGTTGGCTACACTCACATCCTTTCTCTGGCGTCTTTGGACAGCCCACTGTCAATCGTCTCATTTAATGTCCACATCCTTGGCAATGGGATGGTGCCATGCCGATGGATATCTTCATCGCCTTCAGGGGTTTCATACACACCGCAGTGCTACTCTGGAAAACCATCGCAACCTTCACACTGATCGGTTTGAGCTTTTTGTTGATGGCAGTCTGGATACACATCGCCATGGGGGTTTCGGTTTTCTTGTCACTCAGCATGTTAAGGCAGTCAGGGGTGGTATGCATGGCTTTCAAACGCATCTCCTACCTTCTTCTATTGAGTGCCTAGCTCTTCAGTTTGCCATTAACGAGGCAACCAGTCAGGGCTGTAAAAATTTACGGGTTCTTTCTGATTGCAGTCAAATGGTCGACTACCTTGCCAGCTCTTTAACCCCTTCACTGTACCAGTAATCTAAGTGTATACTTGATGCAATTTTATCTTCTCTAGGGCAGTTTGAATCAGTTGCTTGGTTTTATATCCCACGTACTTTAAATTTACAAGCTCATAATCTAGCCTCTCTTACTAGACAAAATCAGCATCTTCGTTGTTGTTGGAAAGCGTCTGACTTTTCAGACTTTGTACTGAACTTTTTATCTTAATATATGCTTGTCTATTAAAAAAATGTGAAAGGATCTTCTTCGTCCGCCTCTCCTAAGGATTCGGGCAGCTCTCACAGTCATATGAAGAGCAAAAGGGTCACTACAAGAAAAAGGCTAGTTTACTACGAAAAAGTGGTAGCGATAATAGGCTGATAAAATTGATGGTGATAATAGTGAAATTGGTAGCCAAATAGAACGGGCTACCGCTTTTGTCCATTTGCTATCGGAGTTTGGCGGTGGGTAAACCCTTAGTGGCGAATTTGATTTTCGCTACCGTTTTCTAGTTGGTAGCAATTATGCTGCCGCACCGCCATTGCATTTAAAATTTTTGCCACCAATAGTGTGGTAGTATTATAGTCACATGTGTGGCTCTCTACTAAAGCCATATGCATGCGGCCTAACCATTTTTGGATCGAACCCGCAACGTATAGGCTAGATAGATATTACCTTAACCATTGGACCATGATAGTTATTCACAACATATATACATACTATATGTATATATTGAATGTTTGATACTCTAAATATATATGAAATATTTTGCCGAGATATGATCGAACATTGGATATGTAAAAATTAAAAAAATAAATGTTGGTCTGACTAAGCCATATTGATATTTTAATTTACATGATATTATAACATTAACTTTGTACAGTCAAAATAACAAAAATAAAAGTATAAGTTGGCTTACAATTGTATAAAATTAAAAAAAATATATCATTTACTACAACTTTAAACATTTATAAATTTCTCTATATATATATATAGTTTGTATATATTTTGCAAATTTTATCCAACATGCACGTCAACTAATTTAAATTGTTTTTATTTATTGTATTTTTATATTTTGTTAATTTATGTGATTTTTGTAAATTAAAAGAATTATATAGTAAAATGTATAAAAACTACGCAAAATTTAAATTTCATATATATATATATCATTTACTAATTTAAATTATTTTGACAGCTAATTTATATTAATTTTGTAAATTATAGCCAACACATGTACTAGTATAAATTATTATTACATGTACTCTATTTTATAATTTATTAATAAATGTGATACTTTGAAAAGTAAAAATATTATAAGTATAAAAAATATATTATGTCACATATATCTTTTATGATAAATAAATTCTTTTAGTTGTACGTAGTTTTAATTAATTTGCATGAATTAGAAAATTTTTGTTTACTTAAAGTTCTTTTTAAAATTTTGATAGTTAAAAGGTAAGAAGTAAAATATACTAAAGGTACCATATGGAAAAAGTCTACAAAAAAATAAAATATTTATATAAGAAGATAATTTATCCACTATGACAGCAGCAATATAGGTTAGTATTCTGAAGTATGTAGTAATCACACATTTAAGTTATAAAACACATAATAACTTTATTAACGCTTAAGAATATTAGCTATCATTTCTTATATTCTAGCACAATATCAACTGAAATTTCATCGGTATTATAGTCGGTAACAATTTTGAAACTTAAGATAGTAGCAATTTAGCTACTTGTCATAAGCCAAAATAGCACAATAGCAACCGTAATAAAGTGTTAGTAGCAATTTCATAATTTCACTTATCTACGTGGTTGTAGCAATTTTAAGATAGTAGCTAGTTAGCTATTGATTAGAATCTTTTTGCTACTCTGCTCAATAGTAGCATAAGCTACCATGATTGAATTAACATCAACCAAGTAGTAGCAATTCATTAATTTAGCTACCGATATTGGTAGCAAAATTACTTTTACTAAAACTACCGGAATGGAAGATGAAATAGCTACTATTGACTGTAGCAATCTTGTGAGGCGGTAGACATTTAGCTATTGGTTAAAAGTTTAGCTACCATTGTTGTTATGATAGCACTAAGCAACCACTTAGTTAATAACATCTAAAATCAGTAGCAATTATCCAATTTAGATACCAATATATGTGTTAGCGATTCATTGGTAGCTAAGACGTCTTTTTCTTGTAGTGGGTTGAAGAGTTTGTTGTTCAAGTTAGTTTGGGCAAGAGGTCCTTGGAACAATGGGCCTTCAAGGGCATCATTAAGGGGCTAGATGTTCGCACCCCCACAAGACCGAAGAACAAAAAAGGGAAGACCACTTCATTGTTCAGCTCTTTTTCTCACCCCCATGAGATCTTGTTGATCGTGGACCACTCACAAAGATCAGCGTCCGATTCATCCTCGGACCCTCTACGCTCTGACTTGCTCTAGATTAACTATCTTAATATTAGAATATTTTAGTATTTTGGTTTGGTTGGTAATTAATAGTCTTACACCTTAGGCTCATCCTTTTGTTTTCTTTGGTCTGTCTGATAGTATCAGTTAGGGTCTATTTTGTTGCTTAGACTTGTCCTGTTTTTTGTTTTGATGATCTTGGTAAGCTTTTTGCTAGTGCCTTGTAAGCTACTCACACAGCGTTTCATGTCGGATTAAGATGCATATAGTAGTTGCTTAGTTTGTTTAGTCAAAGTCCTCGTTTCGTTGTACTAATGGCATACGGATTGGTCTGTGGACGTTAATGGGATCGATTCCTAAGAGTTAAGACTTTCAAAAAGATATTTCTATAAGCTAAATACTTTTGCTTCTACGAAGTTCTAGAATACATGAAACAATAACTCCATCACTTGACTGCCGTCATATATATTTTTTGTTTAGTCAATCACGCGGTTTTATTGCCATCAAATTATAATGATACTTTAGTTAGTAAGTTAATTAGAAGAGATATATCACATTACTTGCATGAGGGAATTGAATTGGAGCTACCTTCATTCATGTCAAAAAGGTTAGAGCTCAATACAGCTCATTTAAAGCTAGTTTGACTGGGTTAAATTAACCTACCAACGTGCTTTTGCTTCATTAGAAATTTCAAGCTACATTTCTTAAAAACAAACTCAAGCTACACTTAAACGAAACAGGATTGGAAAGCATGTATATTCTTTGGTATCCCAACTCTTTTGTTAGGGAGTGTTTATCACTTTCTGTCTCAGATAGTACGTCCAGTAGTCTCTGATTATATATAATGTCACCAAATTTCCTAGCACCTTCTTCCCCACCAATTTCTCTCCAATTTATCATATGAAATATTCTTTCAGAGATTTCGTGTACCATGATGCAGTATTATAAATTCATATCTCTCATCCTAGAGATCATCTTTCGTATCCTTACAAATTAATCGAGCGATACCAAACGTGGTCGAGATGAAGGTGCACAACATTCAAATCATCATATCATCCAATTGGGTTCCTTAAAATAGTTATAACTAGACACTTGTCATCTTTAAGATTCACTAGTGCAAATCAGATCATTTTCGGCGGCTTTTTCCTAGCCAAATTCAACGGTTTTGAACCACCAAAAAAGAGGTCTAAAATCTTTCATAATTCATAATATACTTCTTTTTGAAATCTTGTTACAAGATATCCTTAAAATCTTTCAAAATTCACAAAATGCTCATTTTTCGTAACATCCGTCAACTTCGTCATTAACCCCGTCTGAAAAATGCCTTTTTTTAGCCGGTTCCTTTTCTTTTAAAATTCATGATATACCCCTAACAACTTTCATAATTCACAATATACCTTTTTAAAGTATATTCACAAATTACCCCAAAAAGTTTCAAAACCCCTAATCCGAGAAATGACCTTGAATAATGACTATTGTACCCCTTACATACAGGTGATGTTTCAAGTTCACAACATACTCTTTTTTATTTATAACATTTAATGAAATTTATTAAAAAAATATTAAAAATATTCCAAAATATAAATAATTACAAAAATATTTTTATAAATTATAAAATTACAAAAAAGGTGAAGTAAGATTAATAATTCTTAAACATTAAACATACACAAAATTCAAACAAATTATTATTTTTCTTCTCATTGTTTTTAAGATTGTCTTGACCATTTAGTAGTCTTTCTTCTTCACTAAAATATTGGAGTTATAGTTAGATAATGATTAAATATTATACTACGCATATATATATATATATATATATGTCAACTTATAAATAAATTAAATTCAATATAATAAGAGGTAATTGTATATAGTTTTAGTTATATCATCTTATATTGGATTAGTTTTGTTTATAAATCAACATATATATATGCTTATTATATAATATTTAGTCATTATTTAACTATAACTATAATATTTTAATGAGAAACAAGATAGATTAGTAGTCAAGGAAGGTAACAAAATGAGAAGAAAAAAATATATATTTAAATTTTATGTATGTTTAATATTAAGAATTATTAATTTTTAAAAACATTTTTTGTAATTATTTATATTTTTGTAGTATTTTAAATATTTTTGTTAAATTTCATAAAATGCCCTAACAAAAAAAACATACATGTTGTGAACTTGAAACATGATCTGCAATGTAACGGGTACAATAGTCATCAATTAAGGTCATTTCACGGATTAGGGGTATTTTGTGAATTTTGAAAGATTTTAGGGATATCCTGTGAACATATTTTTAAAAATGGGTATATTGTGAATTGTGAAAGTTTTTAGAGGTATATCCTGAATGTAACACCGCTACTTCGTAATCTTAACTTAATCTTATCCTTAGCATAAACAAGTAATTCAAAAGCAACGGTAATAGATACAACTATCTTCCTCTCGGGTGTTACCGCTGTTACTCACCCAAGTGAGTAACATGGCTTCCAAATACACGTACAATGAAATGCTGCGATGACTGAGAGATAATCTAATTCATAATACACAACTCTTATCAATTTACATGTGATCAATCTAATTTACACCAAATTTGTATAACCAAATATATCACCCACCTATTACAATCCAACTATGTTCACAAGGGTAGTGCTCAACTAACTACCCATTCCCGCACTCCAACGACGTCTTCCGCTGTGTACCTAAAATATAGTTAGATCACAACGGACTCAGCACAACTTGCTGAGTATGATAATGTGCAACCCATGAGCTACCGAGCTACACACGACTAATCGGTTAAGTGAACATGCGATTGATTTATTTTAACATTTTTTTTATAATTGGGCATAGGCCATTTATTAAGTAATCCTGGAGAACCAGGTGGGTGGGTTATGCTCGGGCCTCATTAAAACCTCCCTAGAAAAACCCAGTGGGAAAATTATCTAGGGGGAAATAGTACCCACCACATCCGATTACAACCTAAGGTCCATCTAGGAAAGAAAACAGGAACAACAGCTTGCTCACAACAAACCGTGCATTCATGCTACAGACTCACGATTCTCCCATAGTCACACCAGATATGATTCACACATCCTACTACAAATACTCTCTTAAGGATAAAATTCCTACGAACGCACTACAAGTTAGGGGAAAATCTTTCCACCAGGTCTTCGTCCAACGCCATACCACAAGCTTAGTCTGTAGCATGACGCGCTCAACATTGCAGACCTCTCCCCAAAAAATCACATCATTACGGTGCATCCACATATAATACACTCCATAGCAAAAAGTAGATTTCCATATTCACTTAACTCTACTCATAGGGACAGTAGATGGTGCAGGCCGTCCGCACAAAAATTGTACGCGGCTGTGTTAGTTGGCATCCAGTCAGCAGTCCAGTCAACTGCTGACTGGGTTGCTTTTTATTATATTAATTTTAAATTATTGTATTTTTTGAAATATAAGTCTAAAATGAAAAAAAAATTATATCATTGTTAATCTAAATTCAAGCTCTTCAAAACAAGATCAAACATGGATATGTTTTTAGAATTTTAAAATTTTATATTAATTACATGTATATATCAATATATATCAATGAGACTTATGATTCATAACATCCTTTTAGTGTATCATAATACCACTTTTAATGAATCATAATATCAAAATTAATGAATCATATCTTCATTTTAGTGTATCATAGTAAATATATAAGAATAAAAATTTTTACACAATAATACAACACAAAATAATATTTGGTATGTATGAAAAATACATGATTCGCCATATAAGGTTTTAAATACACCATATAATAATAATAATAATACACTACAAACCAATAATGATTTCTATCGGTTCGAATTTTGCTATCTAATTCACCACTTATTAGTTAATTAATCATAATATCAATTTTAATGAATCATAATATTAAAATTAGTGAATCATATCTTCATTTTAGTGTATCATTGTAAACTATAAAAATAAAAATTTCAAACAAAATGTAATAGAAAACAATGTTTGGTATGTATGAAAATACATGATTCATCATATAAAGTTTAAAATACACCATACAGCAATAATAATACACTACAAAACAATAATGATTTTTTATCGGTTCCGAAGTTTGTAATCTATTTCACCATTTATTGCTTAATGAATCATAATATCAATTTTAATAAATCATATATACAAAATTAATGAATCATATTATCATTTTAGTGTATCATCATATATATGTAAAAAAAAATTTAAAAGTTGTCAAAACATATTCATGACTGGTCTTGTTTTGAAGAGTTTGAATTTAGATAAACAATGATATAATTTTTTTTCATTTTGGACTTATATATTAAAAACTACAACTATTTAAAGTTAATATAATAAAAGACATCCCAGTCAGCAGAAGACAGTTCAGTCAGCAGCTGACTGGGCTGACAAATGGACAAGACTGCACCATTATTGGCATGGACAGCCCGCGGCGTCTAATTTGCGCTACTCGTAAGGGGAACCAAAAATCAATCATTATATATATCACTTACCCCTTCTTTGAAGACAAATGAAACATTCCACCGATTCAGAATGAGCTCCCAAGTTCTTTTTATCTTCGAGTAATGAAACAATTCATGCTCCACACTCTCCATAACTTTGTTACACCAAGGGCACAAACTCCCACCAACTAGGACAACATTCCTCCCAAAAAGAATTTCTCTAGTCATCAACCTTCTCAGGAGTGTAAACCACAGAGTCATCACCACCCTAGACTCACACAAGCCTTTATATATAGCTCTCAGATCAATATCCGTTGAAGCACCAGGAGCCTCAACATTTGCATTATTCAAAGAGAGCAAAATATCCTTGACAATGGAGCATATGCCACCATCCCTCCATGTACACATATCCGGCTGCTAATATGAGCACGGAACAACATCCAGCGAGCCAACCAATAGAACAAGAAGCTTCTCTTCGTAAGTGAAAAGCTCGCGCCTCTACTAGAAGTCCCACCGCTAACTTCCATTGTCCCAATATCCCATCTTGGCTATAGTACACTCCTGTTGCAGGCTTAGGGAAAAGAGGTGTGGGAACCTACTCCCCCGTATAGAGGCCCCTTATCATGTTGTATATCGAGGAAACTACTTTCTTCCAAAGGGGGGATTTATTAGCTGCATAGTTATACCTCCATTTAGATAAAAATGCCAAATTTTTAACCTGTAGGTCAGAGAAGCCAAGTCCCCATTCGCCTTAGGTCTAGCCATCTTCCTCCAAGAGACCGTAGTCAAGAATCTCCTTTTATTCTTACCCCAAAAAAATTGTTGTTGGATGGCTACTAGTCTCTTCCGTACCTTCACGGGGATCATAAATAAACTAGCGTAATAAAGAGGGATGGCCTCAAGGACTGACCTAAGAAGAACCGCTCGCCCAGCCTTGGACAAACTAGAAGCTTTCCATGTTGCAAGTTTAGCTTTAATCTTCTGGATAACCGGTTCCCAAGTGACCGACTTTCTCATGTTTGCTCCTAAGGGGCATCTCAAATATATAGCCGGCAAGGTGCCCATTCAGCACTCGAAGGTTTCTCCTACCATTTGGGCCTCTTCTTCACTCACATTAAAGCAATATGCCTTTGATTTTTCCATGTTTAAATGTAATTCACTCATTTCTGCAAATCCAATGAGGATTCTATGTAGGTGCACCAGCTCTCTCCTCTTTGCTCCACAAAAGAGCAAGATATCATCAACAAATTGGAGATGGATGACTCTCACTCTCCTTGTTGTTACCTCTAATCTAGAGAAATGTTGTTGTTCCACTACCTCTTGGATCAACTAATTTAACGCTTTTGCTGCCATGACAAACAATGAGGGTGACAGCGGGTCTCTTTCTCTCAGACCAAACTGGGAGAGAACGGCCTAGTAGGAGAACCATTAACCAATAGGGAGACTAGAAGTTGTGATACCTTCGTTTAGCCATCTCCTCCAGACAACCCCAAATCCCATACACTCCATCATTTGTTCAATGAAATCCCATGAAATAGAGTAATAAGCCTTTTTCAAGTCGATTTTTAGCCCTACTCCTTTTTGTTTTCTCTTTTTCAACCAACCTATTACCTCATTTGCAACTAGAGGTCCCTCAAGGATGTTTCTTCCCTTGACAAACCCAGTCTGGGTCCCTTCAATAAGTTGTGGCAATACGGGACTCAGGCGATTATTAAGTAACTTAGCAATTACCTTGAACATGCATCCCACCATACTTATTGGCCTATAATCCTCAATACGTGTTGCATCCGGTTTTTTTGGGATCAGGGTTATCCAGGTGATATTTGTTCCCCTTTCCAGCTTTGAAGTTATGAAGAACCTCCTCACATCCTCTCCAAACCCAACTCCAACAATATGCCACATCATCTTGATAAATTTCATGTTATACCCATCGAACCCTAGAGCCTTGGAACCATCGCATTGCAATATTGTTTGCTTGATTTCCAATAATGAAGGGACAGGCTCAAGCAAAGCTGCTTGTTCTAGTGAAAGCATATGGTGGGGAGAGAAGAAAGGAACAATACCTGAAGATGGTACCGCTTGATAGAGCCCCCGGTAGTATTCAACAATGTGTGCTATGATCTCTGATGGGCTATTTATGACTCCATTCTCAGTAAGCAAGCAAATAATGAGCTTTTTCCGATAATTGATTGTGGCTTTCCTGTGAAAATATTTGGTTCTGTTATATTCATCTCTTATCCACCTGTCTCTTGAAAGTTGCTTCCAGTGCACCTCCTTGTATCTTTCCGCATCTTCCAGCCTTCTCACTGATCGGATTCTCTCAAGCTCAGCTTGGTGTGACCTGTCACCCATATTTTAACATATATAAAGAATACAATAAACACTCAACATGCCAGCATATAATAACATATTTTTATATAAAAGGAACCAACACAGATGGATCATTACATCATGTAATTGAGTTAGTCCTTTATCCATTTCTTAGGTCTTGAGAAGTTAATTTATTCTCATGTACGACCTTAATTATTTGTCAATACAATCCTCTTATTAGGACTGTTTATTATCAAGTAAGTTTGGGTATGTTTGAACCCTATCAAATGAGTGTTAATCTCAATAAAACAATCCACCGTCAAAGTGAAAAATTCCCCCGTCAATGATCATGGGCCAAAGACGTTGAGTCGTTCTCTTGACTATGGGATGACCAAGTCCGTAGGCGAGATCTACGGATGTCATAATCGGTGTAGCCTGATCCAAATATGTGCGTGCCGGAACCATCCTGAATTTTTGTCCCCTCAGTAACCAAATTGGTTAGAAGTATATTCAGAACATACATCCTACTACTAGTATGTTAGTTCGGATCATCTTGATTTGGATGCCGACTAAATGTTCAGGAAGTTAGTGAAAAGTTCTCAAATGTTATCCATTACTAGATATTTCAAGTATTCAAGTCTCTACAATTCTCTAATCTTTATCGTATGTACTTCTGGCGAGTTTTCGTTTACTAGTCTCGTAGTTAGTAGTGCATCACACAGAAGGTCAAGATCAACAAATACAAACCGTAAAACAACATAATAATTCATATTCCATGCATTAATCTTAATTATTGGTCATTCAAACAAACAATTAGCACACAAGCCGAGTTACAAGAAACCAAACCGTACACTAACGAGGGAGACAAACTGTAATCCTACGCCCGTCCTCAATCTCTTAGCTCTAGAATACAATGCTAAATATTAATATTCTATAATCCATTAAACCATTTTGGTACCTCTTGAAATGACTAATCCCTTGTAATTAACCCGATATTACCACTCGTTTTCGTTTTGGTTCATACCTAAAGTATATGGATTTAGGATTAGTTAGCTTATCCTACAACGTTGTTAATATTTAACTTGTTGTTATCACTTATACAACTTTAAAGTTATACTCTTGTCAATACCCTCCTTCAATCGTATGAATATATATACATATATTCACTCATATAGATTTCATTTACTATATGGTGTTAATCTATTTGACCTCAAGTATTAATGGACTTAGGTCTTATAATGAGTTGGTCAATTTGACCCAACTGGTCAACTTAATTTATTAGGTCAACATGGTCAACATACTAATTGGTCAACATAGTCAACACTTCTAAGAACCTTATATATATAATTTCCTAGGTTTAATAACCTCTCTAATCAACATTCTTCTAACCATTTATGTAATTATTGATTCACAACTTTAAACCTTATACTCATGACATAGGTTTATTTCCTAACCATTCTCATAGTCATACATAATTTATATCCCCAATCATAGCATATAATTCCACATTTTTCAAGTATTCTTATTATTCCACGTGGATTATAAAACTCTTTAAGTTGTCCACCAACTTTGACCTCTACATTAAGATGCTTATACTTAATGTATCATATGGTATAATCCTCAATTATCTCAATTTTACTCTTAACTCTCATGATACTCATCCTTACTCCAATTTTATTTAATACTACACCTTGTCACCAAGCATTTCCCTAAATTTACAATTTCCTTCCAATCATATGCTTATCTTATAACCTCAACTTCTAACTTAATTATTTCAATATTTTAATCTTAATCCTTCATATGATAAACAGCCCTTAATACCCAATTTGATTTTGACCCAAAACTTCTCATACTTATGGTTTGACCCTCATGAATTTCCTAAACTTTACAATTGACCACTAATTCCAATTATCTATTAATTTCAATCCTTCACTTAATTATTTCCAAGTTTAGTCCTCAATTTTTGGCAATACCAAACAGGCCCCTTTTTAATTCACCACCTAAACTTTCTCAAATTTATGGTTTTACCCCCTTGATTTTCTTAAACTTTACAATTAAACCCTAATCCTTAATTATCTCTTAATGACTACTCTTTATTCAATTAATTCCAAAGTTCCAACCTTATTTTCCTCAATCTCCGAATAGACCCCTTTTCTGTCTACTTTGATTTACAACCCAATATTTTCTTTTATTTACGGTTTCTACCCTACAAGTTTCATAAACTTGCAAATATACTCTAATTCATACTCATCTTATAATTTCAATAGTTTTTATTAACTTTGGTCAACACTCTAATCCCTTCTAGGTTGACTGTATTTATACTACCCTATATCATATTTTTCAGAAATTACACTTTACCCCTAAAATATTTCTATAATTCACAAATCACTCCTAAACTTACTTAAACTTATATTTTTCATTCTTATCCCACATGTAGCCTAACTTTCGGTCCTAATGACATTTGTTAAACCAAACTTTATCTCTATAAAACCTTTAATCTATCCCATTCATTGACCATATAATTACTAAGTCATTAAATAAACTTCTATCTACTTTCAAAGCCAATTTTTGTCTCTAATCTCTTCCAAACCCAACTTAATTTTCGTAAGGATTGTACCACCCAAAATTTTAAGTCTTTTAAGTCCCCAAACTGCCCTTACAATCCCAGATTTTAACACCTAACCACTTACTAATATAACCTATGCTTTTTAAGGCATTAAATTCATCAAAATGCTAATAAAACTAGCATTAACCTTTGGCCATTATTCAAACCATGTTATAAACTTTTAATACATAAAAATGCTCTTAATAGCCCTATGAATTTTCAGCCAAATTAATATCCATCCCCCAAAGTTTTGGTAATTACACTAAAGTCACTGACATTTAAACCCTTAAGTCATTAGATAATATAACCTAATGTTTTAATGTAGATTATTATACATTCCTTGGTCACATTACACCATTTTTCTACCATCCTTTTTAACAATAGCTGATATACACATAAAATTACTTAAAACATGAATTTAAGTCCAAGGTTTGAACATTAACCTTTTGTTCCAAAGCTAGCTTTTCCCCTTATGTTTTTCCGCAATAATTTCGGCCCTAATATCGTATAAGGGTATACATTAAGTTTTTGTACAGATTCAAGGTTTAAACAAGTGTTTTAATCACTAAAACTTAGATTAAATCCTTATCCTCCTTAATGTTGATTTCCACCTTTTTATCTTCTCATTCAAACACCAAAGGTTTGTAGGCTCCATTTTTTTTCATGGTTATAACATGGAAAGGGAACAAAAAGTTAGGGCTTTTAAGACTCCTAAGAAAGATCAAAAGAAGATCTTAAGCTTAAAGCTCAAAAATGAGCCTTAAGGGTAGATTTTTACCTTTGTTGTCCCAAGTTGGGTTTTGGCACTCAAATCTTGGACACGTATAGTTTAAGATGTTAATTTTTAGATATTTGGTAGATCTAAGGGTAGAAGATAATTTAAGCACTTAAAAACCTTATTTTAAGGTTTACCTTAAGGTTGATTCTCCCTTTGTTTAGAGTACCATTTTTGGATGGTATGAGGAGTTGAAGAGCTCCAACTTTGTAGGAAAATAAGGAATAAAAATGAGATAGGATAGCTTGGAATTTTTGGCCATTAAGAGATCAAAGGAAGAATTGAAGTTTAAAGCACATTTTAACCTTTATATTGGTGGAACTAAGCCTAGCTCTTCCATGGCTCGCTTTTGCAGATTTTGGCCTTCAAAATGTGTATTATTTTCGGCCAGCACAGAGGGAGTGGTTTTTGGTTTGCTCTTGCTTTGTAAATGAAGAAAAATAAGAAGAATGAAGAATAAAGTAAGTGTTTAGGACTTAGGACTTGAGTTCTACCATTGGAGCATTAATGGGGAGCTTGAGGAAGAAGATGACTTACATTCAGCCAAGGAGGGAGTGACTTTCGGCAGCAGCAAGGGGAGCAAATGAGGAGTGGTGAGAGAGAGTATAAGATGAGTGTGAGTTGTACTTCCCTAGGAGAGAAGACTTTACAAAGCTTCCTCTTAAAGTAGAAGTTTCTTTTTGATGTGTTTATTCCCTTCAAAACCGGCCACTATTTGTGGTGGGGTTATTTTGAAATTTTGTGTCTTATAATATTATGACATACATGTTGTACATTTTGGACTTGTTTGTGTGTTAGGTTGAAACTTGTGTAATTATCTTGTTCTAAGGTGTATTCCATTGTGTTTAAGTGTATTCCTTTGTGTTTTGAATGATTAGTATACTTACTATTCATTGTGACTATATAATGTATATTACATAATCCTCTCACATTATCTGTGTTCTTAGTTCATGTATTGATATGTTACTTGTTACATCAACTATATTAGTTGAATTCTCTTTATAATTTTTCCCTCGTTACTCCAATATTTCATGTGAGGTTAAGTACCCATTTTGGACTATACATATCCATTTATGTATATATGTTTGGAGGTTATATAATTCCTTAATGAACTATGACTCATTAGTCTTTATAATTCAATGACTAGCCCCTAATTAACCTCTTTCATCAAGTTAATTTACTATTAATTAGGTTAATTAAGGTTTGGGGTATTGTAGTGAATTTTAAAAGAAAAGACAGAGGCAAAATGTTATTTTTCAGGCGGGGTTAACGGCGGAGTTGGAGTGTGACGGACGTTACGAAAAGGGGCACTTTGTGAATTTCCAAAGATTTTAGAGGTATCTTGTGACAAGGTTTCAAAAAAGGAATATATTGTGAATTATGAAGATTTTAGGGGTATATTGTGGATTTTCCCTAATATTTTTGTTTTTTTACATATTTGTTATATCTACATTTAGTAATTGTCATTTGTAAAATGACATTACAAAGCGGAAAATGTCATCTAATAGAATATAAATTACATTTGTCAAATTTCATAAAATGTCCTAAATAAAAAAAGGCATGTTGTAAACTTGAAACATGACCTGCAATGTAAGGGGTACAATAGTCATCATTCAAGGTCATTTCACGGATTAGGGGTATTTTGTGAATTTTGAAAGATTTTAGTTATTTTGTTTTGAATGTACTGTAAAAAGGGGTATATAGTGAATTGCAAAAGTTTTTAGGGGTATATCGTGGATTTTAAAAGAAAAGGTAGGGGCAAAAAATGTCATTTTCCAGGCGGGGGGTTAACGACGAAGTTGACAGACGTTATGAAAAACGGGCATTTTGTGAATTTCAAAAGATTTTAGGGGTATCTTGTGACAAGGTTTCAAAAAAAAGATATATTGTGAATTATGAAATATTTTAGGGGTATATTGTGAATTTTCCCTTATATTTTTGTTTTTTTCTACATAATTATTATCTACATTGAGTAATTGTCATTTATAAAATGACACTAAAAAGCGGAAAATGTCATCTAATAGATATAAATTACATTTGTTAAATTTCATAAAATGCCCTAAATAAAAAAAAGGTATGTTGTGAACTTGAAACATAACCTACAATGTGAGGGGTACAATAGTCGTCATTCAAGGTCATCTCACAGATTAGGGGTACTTTGTGAATTTTGAAATATTTTAGGGGTATTTTGTGAATGTATTTTTACAAAGGGGTATATTGTGAATTGTGAAAGTTTTTAGGGCTATATCATGAATTTTAAAGGAAAAGACAGGGGCAAAAATGTCATTTTCCAGACGGGATTAACGGCAGAGTTGACGAATGTTATGAAAAAGGAACATTTTGTGAATTTGAAAGATTTTAACGGTATCTTGTGACAAGGTTTCAAAAAAAAAGATATTACAAAAGATTTAAGGGATATTGTGAATTTTCCCAAAACTAAAACCCAATATAGGCGACACTCTTTGACAATTCAACACCATGCACTTTCTTACCAAAACAAGACAGTCTTGCTATTAAAAAAAAATAAGTGTAATCAATAGATTAAAAGGAAAACCTACTTCGGCTAGCTCAAAAGATAGTCACCAACAGGGGTGGTCATAACGGGTTAATCGGCTATTTTCGGTTAGTCAAATATGATAATTGTAACCGGTTCATTTAGAAGCGGCTAACCGAGACCGGTTAACCTGTCAGTTTTGGTTCGGTTTTACCGGTTTAACGTTAACCGAAATGATATAGATTTATGTGTATTTTTCTTATAATTAGTAAACAATGTACAGTTTTACCGGCTTTGGTGAGATATTAAACCAGCTAATAATCGAATTTGGTAAGATTTTATTGGTTTTAGTATAATTCTAACAATTAGCTATATAATTGTACACTTATTTTTGATCAATCTAATAATTAACCATATAGTTTTATACTTTTACTAAAAAAAAATAAATTAAAAGGTAATTTAAACGGTGTTCAGGCTAACTAGATTCCTTAAAATCAATAACCGGAACCGAAAATTAAGTGGTTCAGATAACTGAACAGGTAGACTACTTTTGTTGACTGGATTTCAGCTAAGGTTTCATCAGTTCTGGTTTCAGTTTGACGGTTTGACGGTTTCGGATTCAGTTTGACGGTTCCGGTTCACCCATATTTGAGTATAATTATTGCATACTAAAAGCACAGTTTAACAAAATTAATTGCTTCCTAAAAACCAAATTATCTGTATATCAATACACATTTTATATTATCAAGGCACAGTTATTCATATTTGATGTATAATTATAACTATATAAACATGGGTGGCAATTTTAAGTACAAGAATTTACAAAAAAAAAATAGTGGATTGGACTCTTCAGCGATGAAATGTAAGAGAATTTTCCTTTTCGTTTTCCCTGCTCAACCGATGTGGCACAACAGGGCATGTAACTCTCAAGTCCAATTCATTTTCATTAGGCCCAACCACAGCCCAATAAAACCATATTAGCTAGTACCTAAACATACATACAAATGTGACACAGAATCGTATCGTGTAAAACCCAGTATGCATCTTTTTTCCGCAACACGAACCAACTCCTCTCTCTATAAACTAACCACTCCACAACACGCAACCAATGAGACTCCAACCCCTAATTCCTTCCCAATACATCTGGTAATTTACCATTTACACTAAAATTAATGAGAAACACTGATATAAGCTAGACCTTCTCCAGGACGGATGGTTTGAATTTGCTCACAGCACCAAAATCACCCAACTTGTTCATGCTCGGCGGCTGCTGCTGCTTATCCGAAGCGGAAGCCAGGCCCTGCAACATCCTAACGATCTCGCTCGTGTCTTCAACATAGTATTTCGCCTTGCTGGGTTTCTGTCCCACGTGCAGGCGAACACCTCTGCCACTGGGGACAGACACGGTCCAGACTTGGCGCTCATTATAACCTCAAACATGTCCTCATCCGACCTATCGTCACCGATGCAAAGAACAAAATCCGGGAGCATTCCGCCCTTTCGTTTCATTGTGTTGAGTAGCCGTTCTGCTACCAGACCCTTGCTGATTCCCTGCAGTGGGGGAGGAGCAAAATTTTATAAAACATCATACTTTACTTTCACTGTGAGGCGGCAAACAAACCAATAATTGCAGAAAACTGAATTTCATGGGAAGAGAATAGAAATGGTTATGGACTATGGTGATCGACTTCAGTAAACTAACCTGAGGTTTAACCTCAACAATGTATTGCCCACTCTTGACAGACACAGGCTCATTAGCAAGAACACTCTCCAGGTGATCTAACAGCTCCTTGGCCTGGCAAGATCCAAAATCTCTATCAGCGTACTGATAGTTCCACGCAAGAGCGCTCTCTTTCACATCTATGTAAGACCCATCAGTTGTCTCCACATACAGCTGCATAACTGGTTCAGCAATCTGCATCCACTCCAGATTGGGCATTGCCTTGCAAGTTTCCCACTCTAAATCATTGTTATCCCTGAAACACCACTAAGCTTAGCAACACTTTTAGACATCTTAGCACTTTTAGCCAGTAGTAGGCAAGCTTAGTATTTGGGTAGATAGATATGAAAACAATAATTATGAATATAAGCATCAACAGTTTGGATAAGCCATATCCTAGGATATCCTATATTTTATTGAACTGATCATTCAATCAACACCCAATCCGCAGCTGTTTTTCGTAACCCACATGGAACATGCATGAACTCATAGCTCAAGGTTCAAGAGATTATCATTTGTAGGGCCAGAACTGGCAGGTATGAGCAGCTAGCATCATTTCACTAAGAGAACAGAAGCTTACTTCACGAAATAGCCATGCTCCGCTGCCATCCCAAGGTTCTTGATGGAAGAAAACCACCCATCCAGCTTTCTTTTGTCCTTCCCACTAACAAGGAACACCACATTCTTGGGGTCTTCACAAAGTGTTTTCAAAACTTCAACAGCCTCAGGGTTTGGCATCTTGCAGACCGAGCTCTGCAGCATCATTGTTCCATCATAATCTAACAGAATGGCTCTACTCTTTGTCCTCCTGTAAGCTGAGACAATATGCTCAACCGAGAGCTTACGGAAACTCGGGTCAAGAGCAACCACTCTAAACCCTAAACCAAACCCAATGCCCCAACATCTCCTCCTCATATGCTCCCTGCACGCCCTTTCAAGGTCTTGAACAAAGCTCCTGGACCAAAACGATACATCATGTGTGCTGACATATTTATAATGCTTCTCATGCCTCAACTCTTTCTCGGAATCAGACATTGACATAGCGTAATCCATTGCCACAGCCACTGACTCAATGTTCCATGGGTTCACCCTAACCGCACCGCTAAGTGATGGGGAGCAACCAACAAATTCAGACACAACCAACATGCTCTTCCTTTGTATCCTGGGGTCTAATCCCATGGCTTGGTCCAGCCTTTCATTCCCTTGCCTACATATAACATATTCATATGGTATAAGGTTCATCCCATCCCTAACAGCTGTTACAAGACAACACTCTGCTAGTAGGTAATACGCAATCCTCTCGTAGAACTGCAGCGGGTTATCGATCAAAATTACCGGCTTATATCCTGGAAGGCCGAATCTCGCATTGATCCTCTCAGCTGTTGCACTGGTTTCTAGTTGAACTTCTTGGACATCTTTCCCTCGTCCTCTGGCGGGGTTTGCGATCTGAACTAAAACAAGTTTGCCCCGTTTATCAGGATGTTGAACAAGCAGCTGCTCCATCGCCAGGAGCTTCAAACTGATACCCTTGAAAATGTCCATGTCATCAACCCCGAGCATGACCATCTGACCCCTGAATTGATTTCTAAGCTCCTCAACCCTGGATATTGTTTCTGACAGATTCATCACCGATTGAATCTGGCTCAAATGAATTCCCACAGGAAGAATTTTGATACTAACTGTCCGTCCATAGTACTCTAGCCCCATGTAACCTCTCTTAGACTTGTAAGAAAGTCCTAGCATTCTGCTGCAGCAAGACAGGAAGTGTCTGGCATAGTCGAAAGTATGGAAACCAATAAGATCAGAGTTCAGAAGCGCTCGTAGAAGCTCTTCTCTGACAGGCAGAGTCCTATAGATTTCTGAAGATGGAAAAGGGCTGTGGAGGAAGAAGCCAAGCTTTACCCTGTTGCATCGTTTCCTCAGAAATGTGGGTAAGACCATTAAGTGGTAATCATGGACCCAAACATAGTCATCATCAGGGGTGATCACTTCCATTACTTTGTCAGCAAATATCTTGTTCACAGATACGTAAGCCTGCCATAGAGATCGATCAAATCGACCTCCAAGATCAGGTGATAAAGGAAGCATGTAATGGAACAACGGCCACAGATGTTGCTTGCAGAATCCATGATAGAATTTGCTGAATAGCTCAGGGGGTAAGAAGGTTGGCACACATTTGAAGGTCTCAAGCAACGTGTGAGCAACAACATCCTGCTCGCTGGGATCGATCTCTTCTTTAAGGCAACCGATGTATATCACCTCAACATCCTCAGGCAGGCCTCCTTTGAGCTGAAGTAGCAGAGAATCCTCATCCCAACTGAAGTACCATCCTCCTCCATCAGGATCTGATCTCCTGTGTGTCCGGAGTGGAAGTTGGTTTCCAACAATAATTATTCTGTCTTGGATGATCGAGGAAGGAGCATCAGAGCTGACACTGTCAGAATTCTCATCGTCTAGCTCAGATAATACCCCAGCAACAGTTTTTACCCTTGGAAATTTCTTCTCTGCACGGCTAAATGGTGTGAAATCACCGGAAGCAAGATCAAGCAAATTTGAGTATGACCTGGACACCATGATTAATATATACAGAGGGAGGAATCTAAAATTGGTTCCACAACAGCAACTCTACCGAAGATTCAAGTAGCCGCTTGATAGATACTTAGTGCATCAGACGAGTTTGATGCCTGGCTACAATTCCTGCAAGCGCAGAAAAAGAACTGGATGTGAGTAGCTGTAGCTGAACAAGATAAGCGGTGCAGTTATTACAAATCCAGTTCTGGATTGAAGTATGGAAAATGTCCATCTTCTACAAAGCTTAAACCATAAGAAGTGAAAACAAAATCGCAAGGTATTAATTAATTAGATTCCCAGGTGACTAAATAACAGCCAAAGACAGAAAACGAGCAGTCAACCAAAACCAAGAACCACAGACAAAGAAGCATTCATCTCAGAGCCTATATATTAAGGTGGTTTAGCCAGAGAAGAAAAAGAAATTAGCGAAAATGTCCATCTTCTACAAAGCTTAAACCATAAGAAGTGAAAACAAAATCGCAAAAACCTTCTCCATCCTTGAAGAATCTGGATAGAACGAAAGCAGAAAAGGAGAAGAAGGAAAAATTCATGGGAGAACCTGGAATAAATCAAAATGCCATGGCGAAAGGTTAAAACATCTTTTAGAGTGATGTGTGACGCCGAATGATTCAGCAAAACATAAAACCCACCAAAAAAGGAGATCCGAAAGCCAAATATCTTCGAACACTTTTACCTGAACATGCCCATCAAAAGGCAAAATACCTGACACTGTAATAGTCGGCAAACCCAAAATCAGATTTCCAGGCCAAACAGCAAAAACGCCATATCCCAAACCGAAGACGAATCAGACAACTGCCTTTCCCCCGTCGGTCGGTTTACCCACTTCCAAGAAAATGAAATAAATGGAGGCACACCAACATAGAAAACAGCAGAGATGTTGCTAGCTACTACCCAAGTGACACTAGAGTGGAACAACAACACCGGCAGCAGCAGTTGGAACAGTAGTAATAGGAGGATGTGGGGAGGTACAATGTTTGAAGAACAGATACATCATTAACAGACAAAAACAAAAGTTACGAAATATCATGATGAAAGAGAGAGGTAGTAGGGTAAAAGGGTTTACCAGTAGACAAACCCATCCAGATTCCTCCCTTTTTCTTTTTATTTTGCTCTTCGCTGGTGCGTGGAAGTTGCTCAGACTGAGAGATTGCGGGAGGATGAAAGAAAGAATTATAAGAGCGAGGCTTGTAGAAGCAACAACGGACCCTTCTTTACTGTTCCACGTTCCACTTTCTTGATCAGATGCCGGAAAATATCAATAATATATAGTACAACTATACTGTTTTATTTTCAGCTTTTAGTAGGAGTATGAAATAGTAAAGCCAACAACAAACAGATCCTTGAGATTCCCCACTCACAATCCCCAGGTCCCCCAGCTCACTGTAACAGTAACACGGGTTATGAATTTGATTCCTCTGTTTTCTTTTCTTTCTCGGTAGCAGGTGCCACAGAGCAGAGTAAGTGATGGCAGCAGGCTAGTAGGGGTAAGTGAGGAAGAATAGTTGGGCGGGGTCCAATGTTGGCATTCATTAAATCATCATGATATTTCAGAAATTTTACGGTTTTACCCCTCTTATTGTGTAAGTATTGTAATTGTACGTCCCTTTTTATTTTCTTAGGCTGGGGTTGAGTCTATTGATCAATTCTATGTTCTTCTATTAAAGGTTGACCATAGGGTAGACAAAATCTTATTGCATTGAATCGATGGTTGATTTTTCTTTATTTAGCACGGGGATACCATACCAAACTCAAATCGATGATTGTTGTTTGTGGGTTTTGTTTTCTTCCAAATTAGAAAGTAAAACCCTCTCTTTCATGATAATCAAGTTTGCCGGTGGTCCTCCTGCTCCTCCTCCTTTACAACAACACTGAACAGAGATTGTGATATGGGAGCTACAAGCAAAGATTGAACCCATCTGTCATCTTCTTTGCTAGTGTAAAAATTGACAATTACTATAATAATGGTAAGAGCATTAATTTGAAGAAATGATTGGTTGTATTTTAATGGGTGTGAGTGTCTAGAAAACTACTCCGCCATGGTAGTTGTTGGGTCTTCGTTTTCTTGTCATTTTGTGCTACCTGATATCATGTCAGAATGAAATGGGCACTTGAGTGAGACAGAGACATTAAATACTAGTACAGGATTTTATAACACCATTCTTCTTTTAAAGAATTATTACTTTATACTTATACCCCACCATGATGTCTAATGCTTCAGTTCAGTTGATGTTAGTCCTCAATGTTGTTCCTTTGGGTAAATATAAAAATCAGGAACCACCTAACCTAATTATAGTTCCTAACTTTTTTTCTATATAATTTTAGAGTGTTAATCAAGATCATGACGACATTTATTATGTTGACGTCTCTTGTTGGGAATTTTATGATCGTCCGTCCGTCGGTCCGTCGGGTGTGGGCGTGTGTGTGGGGTAAGCCAATTCGACGCATTGAAATCTGCAATAATTGAGGGTTGGGTGCGAAAGAGATGAGGTGATTATACTACTAATGTTGTATATTAATAAACTAGTCAAACCCAACTCTAACTTAACCTATTCATACGCACGAAAAATTCGACAATTAAATAAACACTGTTTTTTAAATGCCAACTTCTTTGATTTTCTATCAGAATAAGTATCTTTTCTTAAAAAAGAAATCGACCACATTTATAAAAAAGGTAAACAAATTTCACATGGCATCAAAAAATAAAATTGTGTGTTGAGTCTCATTTTCAACATCATAGATCAAACACTAGTTACAAGCTCTAACAAAGTGTTCTTACCTTTTAATAATAAAAAAAGATCTAAAATAAACCTAGTCCATACTTGCAATATCCAAAATGTGAACATAAATTGTTCATATCTAAGATGTTTTCTGCCATTAAAAGTAGTGGTTAAAAACTAGGTCATGCATGAAATACCCTATACATAAATTACCTTAATTAACAAGGAATTAATAAAATAAAATAGTTTAAACAATAAATGGTAAAGGCTAGTGAGCCAAATTCATTAAGGAAATTTATAACGTCTAAACCTACATATATAAACAAATATGTATAATCCAAAATGAGCACTATACCTCACATAAAATAATGGACTAAAGAGAGAAAATTAATAAGGAGAAAACAACCACTAAGATTAATACAACATGTAACACATTAATACATGAATTAAGATCACAAACAATGTGAGGAGACTATATACAACATTTTATATAGTCAAAATAATATAAAAATGCAACAACCACTTAGAAATACACGTTAGGACATAGTAACTACATGTGTCACAACCTCACACATGAAACAATTCCAAAAACACAACATGTAACACCTTAATATTATAAGTTTCAAAAATTACAAAAAAAACCCCATTTTTTCCCCTTGTGTGGACGACAATTTGAAGAGGGAACAAGAGATCAAAAGCAAAAAGCAAAGTCTAGGATCTAAAAGTCCTTACATCACCATAGACATGCTTTTACCAATCAGCAATTCGACCTTAATGCACACCTGCTTTAGTTAAAGCCTGTTGACCCTTATAGAAGATGTTGATCTGCTCTTATTGGTGGCTTAGCCACTTTCGCGCAAGTTGGGACCATAGACAAGTATGATGTAGTTGAGATAAACAGAAAAAACAAAAATCGACAGCTACTTTTTCTGCCTTGTGTTTTGTCTTCTTCCTTCCTTATCTCCCATGTGTTTGAATATTTGATCTTAGGAGATCAAATGTGCAGTTTGACGTTGTAAAGCATGCTAGAAAGTGTGGATGACTTCAACATTTCTTTTCAGCTTTAGTTCCAAGTGAGTGTTCTCGTCAGTTGTTTTTGAGCCACACTATGAGCGGTCGTGGATAGGTGCCTGGCTGTTGCACCAGTCAATCCAATAAAATTTGCTTATAACCTTGCATACAAGCGATTCTGACAATCCTTATTTGTTGAAACACTTAAACAAACATATTAACCACAAGGACAGTTTGCTATCATCAAAACTTTAAGGAACTTGACTAAACAATTCCCCCTTTTTATCATGGCAACCAATCTGATAGACAAAGAAAAACAATGTAGGTAAGTGTTTTAAAGACTAAGTTCAAGTTTGAAAAACTTAAACTCCAAAAGAGGGTTCCCCTAAGAAGGATTCCCCTTGAGTTAGGTGAATGGTTTGTAAGATGAAAATACTTAGTCATTTTGGTACAGATAAACAATTCGAAGACAACTGTTTGAAAAAATAAATAAGGATTCTTTCTTCTCCCCTTTGCCATCCAACAAAATAGGGGAATGAACCATTAGAGCAAATGACGGTCAACGAGTATTTGAGAAAAGTATGCATTGATTAATAGGTAGACAGATTACAAGAACTGAGAAAAACATTTAAAAATATATCCTAAGACTAGGGGCTCTCTCAGCGGTCACTTGGGCCTTTAAGAGTTCAAGAACTCTCGAGATACATAGAAAGGTTTGGTTTGCATATTTGGTCTCCTATTGACTGCTAGGGATTATCTATGTTACTCAACACCTTTTGGTCTACAATATTCTGCCCTATCTGTGACCAGTCTGAGCACTTTCGGTGACCTGTGTTTGTGCAACATTACTAGTTAAACTTCTTATAGTGATAGTGGTTGGATCCTTAAAGCCATTTCAAATGTTTGTGCTCTATTAGCATTGTAATGTCTCTGTTATCATCTGAGGAATTCATTGAGTGATGTAAAAGAGATCTTCGTCGAGGTTAGTGACATCATCAGATTCTTCTTATTTAAATACATCAGAGTCTACATCAAGTCGGCAAGAACATCTATGCCTTTCAACCAGTCAGAAGTTGAAGAATCGCTACTCAGTAGGATAATCTTAGGAATCTTCTTCTACGTTAATGATTCTTCTTCTAATTTTAAAGCTTTGATCTGGTTCTGAATAGTGCGAGGATAAATCCTGGGAGTTTTTCTTATTTGGTTTTTTGTAGATAAGTTTGTGAAGGCTTTGGATGTGAAGTCTAAGTCTTTACTTTTAGATGGAGAAATATTGATGTGGAGGCTTTTCAAGTTTGACATATTTGCTTTCCTTTGTTGAGCCTTTGAGCATCTAGAGAAACTTCCTTATTGGGTGCCATTCTAGTCTATAATCAGACAAAAGTTTGCAACTCGGAGCAAAGTGTGTCGTAACCTAATGTGGGATCTTTTTGTGGCTTTGAACACTTCCTCGTAGAGTTTTGTGAGTAGGAAAGAATGATTGCACTTAGTAAGTATGCATAGAGGGTTTGAGAGCAGGGATTAAGTGATGACAATGTAAAACACCCATACTCCCTCTTATACTACTCGGGCAACGGTCACTGACATGTGCCAGAGCAAAAGAAAATTCTCCACTGAAGAACCAAGACAACTCGCGTGCATCTGCTCCATTCAACATTTTGATCTTGGTAAGTCAAGAGTATAGCAAAACTAACAACTCCAGCAAACCAACTTGACCTGTTATGCCCCAGATTTTTTTTTTTTTATCTTGTATTACTTCCTTCTGATTCCCAAAGGGAGTTCGAGTCAATCTTAATCTTACGTTAGTATGTTTATAACATTCTCTTAATGTTAATAAGTTAGCTTGAGGAAGGAGGGCTATAGACGTCTTTCCTGATTTGTTATTACTTAAGGAGTTAGGAACTTATTATTTTATTTCTCATTTTTATTTTTCTTAACCCTCCTTCTTAATTTTCTAATCACGTTCTATCTTCCCTTCCACTTCTGACATCTATTCACGACAGTTCTCCTCTCCTTCCTTACTCCCGCTTCACTCCTCAAAAGTAACCTCCCTTTGCTCCTCTCCCTCTTCTTCAATCTCCTCCCTATAACCGATTGTTGGTCATTTGCGTATGAGATTCCGGTTCTGCTAGTCGGTCGATCGTCAGGTTTGGATTGTGATTTGATTTTGTTCTTCATTGATTTCCTCTTTTCCTCTTTCTGATTTTGGGTTATGGAATCCGGTTGTTCAATTCTTTAGTTCATCAATTCGAGTGGAGATTCGAGGAATCCGAAGTGTAGAGTCCTCTGAGATTGCATTGCGTCGGATGTGAGGTAGGTGGTGAATGGATTCGGTTGTGTGTGTTCGTCCATGGGGATTTCTGATTTTGTTTGTTCTTCGTATATGATTGTTTTAACTCTTTGATTTGGTGATGTTTTTGGTTGATTTTGATGTGCGTATGATGCGTTAAAACCCCATGGAAATGTGTTTTCGATTGGCTAATTTGCTACTATAAATTATGTATGTTTTGTGGGGGTTTTGTGGCTTGGTTCTGGCTGTTTTCCGTAATTGATTTTGCAGTTTTCGGTATGTCTGAACATGTGTCCGAACATTGAAGTTCAGACATCATACGCCGGAAGATTTTCCGACTCTCGAATTAGGTCCGAACATGCAAGGTCGGACGCATGTTCGGACCAACCTTTGTTTTAGCATAACTTCTTCGTTTGAGCTCCGTTTTGAGTGTCGTTTGCGGCGTTGAATTCCTCTTTTCGAGTACTATCTGTTCTGGTATGTTTTGGTACATGTATATATGTACTTTGATTTGAAAGTCTTAAATAAGCCTTTGAACTCTGATTTGCTCTGGAAGAGTGTTTGAGCTTTTATGCTTCTGGTTGGTTTTCGTGTTTGCTAGTCAGTGTATGACTTTTGTTTTGATAAAGGATTATGATCCGTTTGATGTGCTTTGGCCCTATGTTCTGTTCTGTTAAAAGCTTCTGCTTTCTGCTCTGTTCTGACAAGGACTTTTGTCCCGTTCTGTTTAAAGCTTCTGTTTGTTAAGCTTCCGTTTTGGGACCTAGTTACTCTGCTTCTGAGCCGTGAATGGCTGGGTCGGGCTATTCCGTGGTATACCATGTAGACGTCATTCTGAGTGTGGGTCATGCCCAATCTGTTCTGTGGGGTTGACGAACCCTTTGGCCTTTGGGTCATTTCTGCGTTGTCGAGGGATCTGTTAGATCCATGGGTCTTCGACCCTTTCTAAGTGTTATGCTTGGTGCTAGTGTCCCACTTCTGTTGTGTTCTGTTCGGCTTCTGTCTGTTCTCTCTGCTTTTGTATTTGACAGACTGTTGTGTGCTTTCTGTCCTTTGAACACCTATGTTTGTGTACTGCTTCCGCCAGTCCTGTTTGTTTTCAAACTCAGATAGGCTGTTGTGTGCTTCCTGTCTGTTGAGGATTTCTGATTTGTAAAGTGCTCCACTTCGTCTGCTCTCTATCTGTATTTGATTTGAGACGGTCTGATGTGTGCTTACCGCCTTCTGATAAGTTCCGGATTTTGCTAAGCTTCTGATTTTGCTAAGCTTCTGATTGTGTTTAAGCTTCTGAGTTCTTAAGCTTCTGATTTCGTCAAGCTTTCAGCTTCAGTTTACCTTCTGCTATTAAGTGTATGTTTTGACCACCGCTTAGCTTCTTGTGTTTTAGACTTCAGTCTATTTGAAAGACTTCTGCTTTGCATCTGATTTTGCTCTGGCTAAGCGCTTTCGTATACGTGTATATGTATGTTCAGTATCGGTTTTGAGCATGCTCGGCTGATGAAGTTTATCACCTGCTGAGGAATAGTTTTGCTCACCCCTATCTCCGTCTGATTTGCAGGTTTTAGTTCGTGCTTGGAGATTCAGCTCTTACTTTTCGTTTTGGCATTTGAGTTTTGTATTTAGTTTGTTTGGCCTTAGGGCCCAGTTGTATTTAGGATATGCTTTGTAATTCAGTTTGGCTTCCGCCTGTGTATTGTAAAGACATTTTGTAATCGTTTATCTGGTAATGTATGAGCATCAGTTTCTGTTTTGGGGTTTCGATAGTGTAGCCTTGCATGTCTTAGGTAATAAGCGCGCGGCGTGTAACGGTCTCCCAACCAGGGTGGTTTTGGGGTCGTTACATTTAGTGGTATCAGAGCCAAGTTTGGTTTTCGTTGGGTTTGTGGGTGTCTGCATGTCTACGCTTCCTTGTCTTTGCCTACTATATGCTATGTGTTGGCTGTTGCGTGACTTGTCTGCTATCTGGTGTCTGTTATGTGTGTCTGCTCTGTGGTTGTCCGCCATCAGAGTAGCGCAGCGGAAGCGTAGTGTCTGTTTACATGTGCTTGTGTGTTCTGAAAGTGAGTCTGAGGGAGTTAGGTCCTTTGGGAAAGGATGACCGAATGCGAGTTCTTGTTTGACAGAGTTGTGTGCTTCAGTTGTGAGCTTGTGTTACGTGCTTGTGTTGTATGTTCTGTGTTGTGTTATGGTGGGAGTTCGCGAGTATGTTGGTCCTTTAGGTAAGGACACCTCTAAGAGTTCTTGTGCATTTAGGTTGAGTGTTAGTAATCTTATGTTTCACCTCTTATGTCAGTGAGTCAGCTAATAAGTTATGAGTTCTAGATTTGTGAGGTGCAAGCTTATGAGATATGTGAGTGTTGTTCCTATTCCTTCAAGCTTAGCCTTTGTAATCTTTTGCTTTGCTTATTCTGTTAGTGAATCAGCTAGTGAGGTCCATGTGTTAGCTCGTGTAAGTAGAGCTTCTGAGATATGTTAGCGTTCTTCCAATGTCTTCGTGCTGAGCCTTTAGTGATCATCTGCTTTGTTTCCTCTATCAGCGAGTTAGCCAGTGTATTCTGAGCGCTAACTTTGTGAGCGTTCCCTTCTGTGCCTTAGAAGCTATGTGTTAGTACTCTCCTGCTTCGTTTCTTCTGTTAGTGAATGAGCCAGTAGGCTCAATGTGTTAACTTGTGTGAGTTGGAGCTTTTGAGATGAGGGTGAGTGACCTTTCTTAACCTTAGGGATAATCTTCTGGTGTGTTCCTCTATTAGCAAGTCAGTAGTGAATCTGAGTGTTATGTCTGTGGCTTCAAGTTGATTTTCAGTAATTATTCCCTTGTCCCTTCAATCAGTGAGACATTTAACAAGTTTTGAGTGTTAGCTCTGTGAGGTGTGGACTCCTGAGATGTGTAAGCGTTTCCTTCTGTGCTTTTAGGCTGAATCTCCAAAAATATTCTGCTTTGTGCTAATGTTAGTCAATGACCAGTGAGTGTGAGTGATGTTCCTAATTCTTCAAGATTAACCTTCTACAGTCTTCTGCTTTGTTCGTTATGTTAATGAGTCAGCCAGTGAGGTTTTTGTGTTAGCTCGTGTGGGGTTCGAGCTTCTGGGATGTGTGAGCATTCTTCCTGTGCCTTCGTGCATAGCCTTCAGTAATCATCTTCTGCATGGTCTTTTATCCGCCAATCAGCAACCAGTTCTGAGTGTTGGCCTTGTGAGTGTTCATTGTATTCTGGCACTGGAAGTGCATTTGTTCACGTTCTGGGTTTCGTCGAATTTCGAGGACGAAATTCATTTTAAGAGGGGTATGTTGTTATGCCCCAGATTTTTTTATTTTATCTTGTATTACTTCCTTCTGATTCCCAAAGGGAGTTCGAGTCAATCTTAATCTTACGTTAGTATGTTTATAACATTCTCTTAATGTTAATAAGTTAGCTTGAGGAAGGAGGGCTATAGACGTCTTTCCTGATTTGTTATTACTTAAGGAGTTAGGAACTTATTATTTTATTTCTCATTTTTATTTTTCCTAACCCTCCTTCTCAATTTTCTAATCACGTTCTATCTTCCCTTCCACTTCTGACATCTATTCACGACAGTTCTCCTCTCCTTCCTTACTCCCGCTTCACTCCTCAAAGTAACCTCCCTTTGCTCCTCTCCCTCTTCTTCAATCTCCTCCCTATAACCGATTGTTGGTCATTTGTGTATGGGATTCCGGTTCTGCTAGTCGGTCGATCGTCAGGTTTGGATTGTGATTTGATTTTGTTCTTCATTGATTTCCTTTTTTCCTCTTTCTGATTTTGGATTATGGAATCCGGTTGTTCAGTTCTTTAGTTCATCAATTCGAGTGGAGATTCGAGGAATCCGAAGTGTAGAGTCCTCTGAGATTGCATTGCGTCGGATGTGAGGTAGGTGGTGAATGGATTCGGTTGTGTGTGTTCGTCCATGGGGATTTCTGATTTTGTTTGTTCTTCGTATATGATTGTTTTAACTCTTTGATTTGGTGATGTTTTTGGTTGATTTTGATGTGCGTATGATGCGTTAAAACCCCATGGAAATGTGTTTTCGATTGGCTAATTTGCTACTATAAATTATGTATGTTTTGTGGGGGTTTTGTGGCTTGGTTCTGGCTGTTTTCCGTAATTGATTTGTAGTTTTCGGTATGTCCGAACATGTGTCCGAACATTGAAGTTCGGACATCATACGCCGGAAGATTTTCCGACTCTCGAATTAGGTCCGAACATGCAAGGTCGGACGCATGTTCGGACCAACCTTTGTTTTAGCATAACTTCTTCGTTTGAGCTCCGTTTTGAGTCGTTTGCGGCGTTGGATTCCTCTTTTCGAGTACTATCTGTTCTGGTATGTTTTGGTACATGTATATATGTACTTTGATTTGAAAGTCTTAAATAAGCCTTTGAACTCTGATTTGCTCTGGAAGAGTGTTTGAGCTTCTATGCTTCTGGTTGGTTTTCGTGTTTGCTAGTCAGTGTATGACTTTTGTTTTGATAAAGGATTATGATCCGTTTGATGTGCTTTGGCCCTATGTTCTTTCTGTTAAAAGCTTCTGCTTTTGCTCTGTTCTGACAAGGACTTTTGTCCCGTTCTGTTTAAAGCTTCTGTTTGTTAAGCTTCCGTTTTGGGACCTAGTTACTCTGCTTCTGAGCCGTGAATGGCTGGGTCGGGCTATTCCGTGGTATACCATGTAGACGTCATTCTGAGTGTGGGTCATGCCCAATCTGTTCTGTGGGGTTGACGAACCCTTTGGCCTTCGGGTCATTTCTGCGTTGTCGAGGGATCTGTTAGATCCATGGGTCTTCGACCCTTTCTAAGTGTTATGCTTGGTGCTAGTGTCCCACTTCTGTTTGTGTTCTGTTCGGCTTCTGTCTGTTCTCTCTGCTTTTGTATTTGACAGACTGCTGTGTGCTTTCTGTCCTTTGAACACCTATGTTTGTTTGTACTGCTTCCGCCAGTCCTGTTTGTTTTCAAACTCAGATAGGCTGCTGTGTGCTTCCTGTCTGTTGAGGATTTCTGATTTGTAAAGTGCTCCACTTCGTCTGCTCTCTATCTGTATTTGATTTGAGACGGTCTGCTGTGTGCTTACCGCCTTCTGATAAGTTCCGGATTTTGCTAAGCTTCTGATTTTGCTAAGCTTCTGATTTTGCTAAGCTTCTGATTGTGTTTAAGCTTCTGAGTTCTTAAGCTTCTGATTTCGTCAAGCTTTCAGCTTCAGTTTACCTTCTGCTATTAAGTGTATGTTTTGACCACCGCTTAGCTTCTTGTGTTTTAGACTTCAGTCTATTTGAAAGACTTCTGCTTTGCATCTGATTTTGCTCTGGCTAAGCGCTTTCGTATACGTGTATATGTATGTTCAGTATCTGTTTTGAGCATGCTCAGCTGATGAAGTTTATCACCTGCTGAGCAATAGTTTTACTCACCCCTATCTCTGTCTGATTTGCAGGTTTTAGTTCGTGCTTGGAGATTCAGCTCTTACTTTTCGTTTTGGCATTTGAGTTTTGTATTT
Source organism: Limonium bicolor (assembly GCA_023374045.1). Taxonomy (NCBI): domain Eukaryota; kingdom Viridiplantae; phylum Streptophyta; class Magnoliopsida; order Caryophyllales; family Plumbaginaceae; genus Limonium; species Limonium bicolor. The sequence continues at coordinate 122,177,597 of CM041779.1, forward strand.
AGTTTGTTTGGCCTTAGGGCCCAGTTGTATTTGGGATATGCTTTGTAATTCAGTTTGGCTTCCGCATGTGTATTGTAAAGACATTTTGTAATCGTTTATCTGGTAATGTATGAGCATCAGTTTCTGTTTTGGGGTTTCGATAGTGTAGCCTTGCGTGTCTTAGGTAATAAGCGCGCGGCGTGTAACGGTCTCCCAACCAGGGTGGTTTTGGGGTCGTTACATGACCAACAATAACTCATCCTCCCCTCAGACCGAACGAAATCAGGACCGAGGCCAAAACCAAAAACAAGACAACGAGACTTTTCTCCACTTCCCTGGAAAAGGATGGATCACAGAATCCACAAGCAGCAGCCCTAAGAATGTCGAAGAAGCTCGATGAAGAACTTGTCCCCTACTGGAAAGAATTTGAGACGACAAAGAGACTGTAACCGGATTAGAAGATAAAATGGCAAGATGCCAATCTCACTGACGAACAGTAGAGAAAACTAAGAGAACGATATAGATCGTCTCTAAAATCGCCTCCCTCACAGAGAGCGCTACTTCCTTGGTGATTAGAAATTGTGTTTGAGATCATATTTACGTTGATGATGAATGTTTATTTTTGGAAATGACATTTTGAGTTAGCTTACCGAGACAATCATATTCATACCGTCACTTTCATTTGGACCTTAATTACGAACTTAATTAAAAGATACGTAGAAAGTACTAATCTGAATCTAACCATTTGGACCTTTTGCGATTCTCGCCATTCACATTCGCACTTCCATTCCAAATTACCGAGATCATATTCATTCCGTCACTTTCATGATTGACTCTCTCAGCCTTTTACACAACAATCAATCTTTCAAAAAAAAACAATCAATATGTCATTTTTTTTCTTTCCTTTCCTCAAGAAAAGAATCTTTTGCTAGCTCCTGATCATATTCATAGCGACAGCCCAGCAACTCAACACATTTGTCTATTTATTCTTAGGAATACAACAACTAAGCTCGTCCTGTGACAGTGTCTGCCACTTACCCTGCTGCCAAGGCCGGGTTTTTTCTTATAAAATTTCATATTTGTTATATATTTTGATTTCAAATTATTCTAAATAAGTTTTAAATTCATTATATTTACAACTTGTTAAATAATGACTATTTTCCCCTTAATGTTACAAGATCATGTTTTAAGTTCACAATGCACCATCTTTTATTGAGGGGTGTTATATGAAATTAAAAAAAAAATAAAAAATATTACAAAATATATTAAAATATAAAATAACTAAAAATATATATAACTAAAAAATATTTGAATATTTAATATCTAAGAATTATTAATTTTATTTCATTTTCCTATAATTTTTAGTTATTTTTTTGTAATTTATTACTTTTTAAAATATTTTTTGTATCCATTTTATATTTTTGTAGTATCAAAAATATTTTTTTTTGTGAAATTTCATGAAAATACCTAACTAAAAAGTGACATACTGTGAACTTGAAACATGATCTACAATGCTAGGGGTAAAATAATCATTATTTAAGGTCATTTCACATAATTTAGTTGTTGTGGCACATGCACATGATGCGACACTCTAGGGCTGCCAATAGAGGTTCTTTCACATATAAGGTGAATATGTCTATGGCTTTTGATTGTGTGGAATGGTGTTTTCTGCTCAGTGTTTTAGGTAGTATGGGCTTTCATCCTAGATGGGTAGCTTTGATCCAGAAATGTCTCACAACTTCTATGATGGCGGTTTTAGTTAATGGTTTTCCAGGGCAGTTTTTTGCTCCTCAACGTGGGTTGAGGCAAGGAGACACACTCTCTCCCTATCTCTTTATTTGTTGTATGGAAGTGTTGGCATCCACTTTCCCGCTTGCATCCAATGTAGGTGCCTATGGACGTTTTTCTCTGCGTGGACTTAATGACCATATTACTAATTTAGCTTAAGTCAATGACTGTGTCCTCTTTGGGGAAGCTTCAGAGCATAATGTTCAAATTTTGAATGGTCTTGTTGATGATTTTACAGCCGCCCCGGTCCAATGCATTAATATGCAAAAGTCAGGCATTATGTTTTCAACGGTACAATTGGGGCTTCGTCGAGACCTAGATATGTTGTTAGGTGCTAAAGAGGTTGCAGACTTTGGATCATATTTGGGATTTCTTGGTTATGTTGGAAGGTCAAGGATTCACTTTTTTTTAGTACAAAAAGGATAAGGTAGCTAAAAAGATACAAGGTTGGAGTAGATTGGCTTCACAAGCTGGGAGATGTGTCTTAATCAAATCGGTTTTACAAGCAATCCCATCATATGTTATAAGTATGACCAATGTAGTTCTTCATGTTCTTAAGGATGTCCATAAGATTTTAGCAAGTTTTTGGTAGGGGGAGGGAGAGCTACCAAGAAATGAAGTTTGCATTGAAAGAAGATGTTGTTTATGTGTCAATTGTTGAATCAGGGAGGCTTGAGATTTAGGGATCTGATTTGTTTGAATAGGGCATTGCTGGCTAAGCAATATTAGCGTGTTTTAGCAAACCCACATTTATTGTTATCAAGGGTTATGAAGGCTACGTATTTTCCTAATGGTGCAATGTTACTGGAAGGTATTGGATGTAAACCCGGTCTTGTATGGCATGCATTTTGTAGTGGTCAAAACTTAAGTGACCAAGGGGCTGTCAACAGGGTTGGGGATGGGACAACTACTAGACTTGTGGATCGCTGGCTACCAGGGAAGGTTGGAGGCCGGCCTTTTCTTTAGACTATGCATACTATTGCTTGGGAGAAGGGCATGGTATCTTGGTTAATTTACCTCGGTAGTAGAACTTGGTGTGACCGTTTAGTGCGACAGTGGTTTAAACCATCTGATGCTGCGTGTATTTTAAGCATCTCACTAAATAGGCAGGAGGTTGTACAAGATAACTAGACATGGGCGCAGACAAGGAATGGTGAGTTTAGTGTGAAGTCAACTTATTAGGTACCTTTGCGCATACAGAAGATAGTAGAGCAGTGAACTAGTGGTAATGGGGTGGGGCAGACTGTTAAACGTATTCGGAAGTGCCCATTACCTTTACGAGTTAAGGTCTTTGGGTGGAAGTTTCTTCATGGGATTGTGCCTTGTAAAGTAGTAATTCAGTCACGGTATGAGGGCATGTGGATGCTTATTGCTTATGTGGTGTCATTGATACAATGATACATGCGTTTTTATATTGCCATGATATGTAAGATTTGTGGGCGATTGCAAGCATTGAGCAACCACAATTCCTTACAACCGACAGAGCTTTACAGGATGGTTTTATCACTCATGTTTGACATTGTCTTTGAAATGTCTATCTAATTTTGATAATTGTTTTGTGGAAACTATGGTTTGCACACTATCAGGTTATGCATGCGAAGGTAAAAGGGTTGGGGTGGGGTTGGTGCCAGGTGGAGAGTTACAAGCGCATTGCTGATGGCAAGGGAGAGATGAGTTCGCAACCTGCTGTCGCAGATAAGGATTTACATGTGTGGGTGAATGGAAGTCTAGTTAAGGATGCGTATGGGTTAGGGGTGGTATGTAAGGGGACAAGTGTGCAGGTTGTGGTGGTGGGCATCTCAGGTGGAAGGGGTGCGTATACACTAGGGGCCATGACAATGGATTTTGAGTTTTGTTGTGCTAGACGGTTAGGTCGGTCTAGGATAAGGATTTTTTCAGATTGTTTGACAAATATTAATTATGTAATTGCAAAGGATGGACTCTTGATGATACTTGTAAAGTTTTAGATAAAGTTTTTTATATGTAGCCATGTTTTCAGTTTTTTAATTATGTATATGTTTCTAGAGACACACTTGTTGGGGTGCAAGTTATAACTAACATGGAATGAGTTGGAACTAACGAGGTTATGGATCCGTTCGAGGGGAAGATTAATCCTTCACAAATTTCAAACACGGTTATTGCTGCGTTTGGATTTCAAAAGTTTGTGAGATGAGAGTAGGCCTACAAAAAAAAATAGCAAATAAGATGTAAACACCTGATAGATTAATCTAACTAGAAAATTAAATGCGATGAAGGAAAGGAGCCATAGGAGTTCAGTTGACAATATGCCAAGTGCCAACTCGTATCGTGCGTTGGTTTTTTTTTTAAAAAAAAACTAGTCCCCCGATTTGCTCCGAATAGAGAGAAGTGCGCATAATTCTTTATCGTCAGCATTGTCGGTTCGCCAATATTGAGCATTGGAGAGTTTCAGGTCGGATTCGGCCCATCAACCGACTAAACCCAAAACATATGATTCTCGAAACTCTGAATATGAAAAGGGCCAAACCCAAAATCCACGCCAGAGATTGCCAGGCATGGCAACGAATAACCGACTTCTTTACCCACCCACCAAGAAAGAAAAGTCCTGCGAAGCGTTCGCAGGTCGCTTCTTTCACCCCCTCCGTTCCCTCCACGTTCACTACTACTCTGCTGTACACATACCCCTTTTCCTCTCTGCTCCAATTCTCTACTCTATCTGACCATATTCGCTGAAGCATGAAAGGTAGCAAACCACCAAGAAGGAATGTCGCACCACACCTCGGTGCCAAAAACGATGATGATTGGACTCTAAAGCCTCTGGACGATCCTCATCCTCAACAGCTCAGCCGCCAATTCTCCAGCGATGATGAGCAGCATCCCGAAGACCCTTCTTCGCCGTCTGCTGCTTCCACTTCTTCCCACCAATCGAGGCAGGTACCCATAACGGAATTTGCCTCTCCAAAATCATCTAACCGCAGGAATCGTCGGCGTGGGCGGAGATGTCCTACTACACTCGATACCATACCCAAATCTCCCAAGTCACCGACTGGTTCATCGGGTTGTGGGGAAAGAGAGAGCCCAGAGATGAAGGAAGATGAAAAAGATCATCCCCTGGTGGAAGAGAATAACGGAGCGGTGGGAAATGGCGGTGAAAATGTGTCCACAGGGAAGAGGACTAATGGGTCATCAAAGTCGGCTAATAAGGTTGGCGATGTTATGAACCGGCTGGCCGAGCTGCAGTTGTCGGCCGAGGAAGCTGAGCTGTCGGAAGAACAAATCAAGATTAACGATCAGTCGCAAGAGGATGAGGTAATTGGTCTGGTGAATTAAGTACTTATCATAGATTCGATGTATTGAGCACAAATCGGGGAAAGATATTTTACAGGGAGATAAATCATCGCGTCTCCAAAATGATATTGACCGTTTAGAGTTATTACTTCTCCTGCTGGTTGGTTGATCGAGGATTATTATATACTCATGTTTCGTAACCAAAGCCCTGTCTGTCTGATGGAACACGTCAAATTTTGTGCAAGGGGAGTTCCCGGGACCTGGTAAATGGTGTTTTTTCAGGAGGAAATGAACCACATTTTACCCAAAAAAAAATGATCACTGTCATTTGATAGCGGAGAATGGTTATGTTGTTGTTCCAAGAATTTTCCTTTTTTAGCTGGACGTAAATCATTACTAAAGAAGGAAAGGAAAAAATAGAAGAAATTGTAGGTCAACTGCCATCTTCCTTCACATTGTTTTCCTTTCCCTTCATTGCTGATGTGAGATTGGCATAATATGACACAGTGTTAACCTTCTCTTGACATGAATGCGGTTTTCCTTGAGGTCTATTTGTTTTGTCCTCTCTACTTGAATGATTATGCAGTTAGAACTCATCCGGATTTCTGTTTCTACAGCTACTTGCGGTGAAGGCCATTTATGGCGATAATGTGCATGACTTTGACAAATTCAAAGGCCTACGGTCATTTCAGGTTTTAACTTCTCCAAAACTGTTTCTTTCAACCAGTGTAAGGAGTTGGACTGACACCATTGTACTCTTACACAGATTCACATATATGTTGAAACAGCTGGTGAAGTTGCAGTGTCTGCTATCTTCAAGTCTGGTTCTGATTTAATATCCAAAGACAAGACCTCTGCAGAAGCATTTTCGTATTCTTTCAACGTCGAATATCTGCCACCGATTGTGTTGTCACTTCTACTGCCTAAATCATACCCTAGTCACTCCCCTCCTTCTTTCTCAATTTCAGTCCAGTGGTTGGATTCAGATAGGATCTCAAGTCTATGTTCAATGTTGGATAATTTATGGTTGAACCAGCCTGGGCAAGAGATACTTTACTTGTGGGTGGATTGTTTACATTCGTCTTCTCTGAATCATCTTGGGTTTGACAAGGGGATAACACTCGGACCATATGGTATGGCACATGATGGGGATGGGCGTGCAATATCTGGCAGTGTTTCTCCTGATGTCGATATCCCGTTCTTGAAGTGTTTCAATGAGGAGAAGCGTCATGAAAAGTTTCTATATGATGTTCATGAATGCTGCATTTGTTTTAGTGAATATGCAGGTACTTTGCAAATTTTCTCTTATGTTGTTTGTTACTATTCAGATAGTTCAATTAACTAATATGCTTCTTTTTTTTTTCTCGTGGACCTAACTCTTTAGTCATCTTTTGCCATATAATGCTGACTTTTGAAGCTAAGTTAGTGGAAAGTATCTGTTTGTACCAAGCTTATTCTGCTGAAGCTAAATGAAGAAACATGTATCTGTCACATTGTCTTCTTGTGCTTTTGTGATTTACAAGATACAAAAACTGTGAAATATTGATTGCTCTTGAAAATAATGATCTTACTTCTTCATCAGCATCATGTTTAGCATGACTAAGGGTGCTTTCTGCCAAACGTGATCTACAAGATAAGTTGATCATGTTTTATGCTTATCTTGCTCCGTAAATCAGGTTGCAACTTTATTCTCTCTTTCAGGCACAGAATTCATAAGGCTTCCTTGCCAACATTTCTTTTGCGCAAAATGTATGAAGACATATGCTGATATGCATATCCGAGAAGGTACAATCAATAAGCTTGTTTGTCCGGATGATAAGTGTGATGGTATGGTGCCACCCGGCCTCTTAAAGAGGTTGTTGGGTGAAGAAGAATATGAGCGCTGGGAATCTTCCTTGTTACAAAAGACGCTTGATTCAATGTCTGATGTGGCTTATTGCCCTAGATGTGAAACCCCTTGTATTGAGGATGAAGATCAACATGCACAGTGCTCCAAGTGTTTCTTCAGCTTTTGCACACTTTGTAGGGATCGTCGCCATGTGGGAATAGATTGCATGACCCCAGAAATGAGGCTCCGCATATTAGAGGTAAGCATTCATTTGAAGCGCAACTTATTTTTGGTCAGCGTGTTTGGGGTTCTTTAGATGCTTTTTTGTCTGGTGGGCAAACATTGAAGTGGTTAATCCCTTGGTTTTCGTTAAAACATGTATATAATGACATATGGACAAATTATATTTTAGTCATTGATTGTGCAATAAGTTAGAAATTTTGCCGAGATAGTTTTTTTAGAAGTGCCAGATTCAAGCTTTTATTAACTTCGGAGGGATGGCAAGGAAAATGACATCTTTGGATGATTCCAATGGTGCATTTTGGACATGGGTAGATAACCGAAAGGTTTAGCCTCAGATTGTTAGAGAAGAAGAAAAATGTTGGAGGCATATGTTTGGGTCAAAATCTGAAGGACGGGCCTTCAGTTTTGTGGGAGTTGATCAAATAACTATGAAGAAGCAAATCTGGGGGTCGTAAAAATTGCTTAAACATGAGAATTTTCTATGTCCATCTGAAAGCACAGCTGCAAATTATATGTAGAACACTCCACTTTGGAGGAGGAAGACAGAGCTAAACCTTGCAGCCAAAATATGAGAAACCTTTTGGTCTTAGAACTGAGAATTAGACCCAACCAGTCCTATTTGATAGTTTCATTTAGGCACGATAGCTTGAGCCTTCAGGTTTTCTTATTGAAAATGACTTGAAATATGAGAAAAAGTAAGATAACTTCATAATTTTATATTCTTCTCTTTTTAAAGGAGATTGCATCAGCTACACATAATAAAAACTCTTTTCTAAAGTGCACAACGTCAATTGTAGCTGACCTGTACACTCATTTTATTGCTCCCCTCCTATCAGGAGCGCCAAAACTCATCTCAGCTCAAGGATGATCAGAAGCGCAAGGAGCGAGATATGATCAATGAGCTGCTGAGTGTCAAGGAAATTCTTCGCGATGCCAAGCAGTGTCCATCTTGTAAAATGGCAATCTCAAGAACCGAAGGTTGCAACAAGATGGTTTGTGAAAATTGTGGGCAGTACTTTTGCTACCGTTGCAACAAAGCAATTGCTGGATATGATCATTTCTGGTTAGTCTTTTAAAGAGAGTTGCTCTTTATGATGTAAAAGAAGCAAATAAATGATGTTTTTTTTTTTTGGTTAATGGTCAAAAAGGTTTCAATCCGAGGTTTGAACTCAGCTTTTTTTGCGTGTGGGCAGGGATGGTGGGTGTGAACTTTTCCCACAGGAAGAGATTCAGATGTGGGAACAAAGGATGAATGCTCGGCAAATTCTGGCTCAGATCCATGTGCAGCTGTTTGCAGAACATGGAGGACGGCCTTGCCCTGTCTGTCGTCAGGTCAATGTTAAGGTGAGTGATTAAGAGGTTTTGTAATGTTCGCATGTAATAACATAAATCGAGAAACTGTTCAAGACCCGTTTTACTTTCTTTTTTCCATCAGTGTAATGTGAAGAATCCATGGGTCATAATTTTTGTGTTTTACAAGCAGATGGGAGGGAACAACCACATTTTTTGCTGGTCATGCCAGAGTCACTATTGCTATCTTTGTAGAGAGATTGTCCGGAGGAGCTCTCAGCATTACGGCCCCAAGGGTTGCAAACAACACTCAGCTGATTAACAAGCATTACACCTCGCTGAACATTTGGTAAGAATGGACAAGAAAAGGAGGCTTTTCTTGTGGTCATCTTAGCTTTTACTGAGGCTTCTTCTGAGATGGGAGATTCACCATTTTTAGATAATGGGATTTCCTGCGATACGATTTGTTTGCTAGATTTTATAGTCTCCAGCTATTGTCTTGTTCGTTGTATGCTTCTATATGGTGAAGAGCTCTTTTACAAACAGGATGTTATTTCTTTATAAGCTCATGCTGTAAAAGATAACCGGCAGTGCATACTTTATACTTGTATAGTATAGCGATTTTCGGCATCTTTTTCTACTGGAGTTTTTGTGTCTGTATTGTACGTTATCATCGAATTATACAATGGTGGACTGTTCTGATTTGTTGTGTGTGTCCAAATTAGTGGCTCATTCCACATGTACTATTTTTCCTTACGAAAAAAGAACTCCATGGATATGATTGGTAGACAATTTGTGATTAACGGTGTCGTTTGGTTCATGTAGCTGGTGTTCTAATACCAAAGCTGCTTGAAATCCTTTTCAAGCGAAATATTTTAGACAAGTTTATTTAAATGGTGAAATTTTCATGGTTTCACACGTGATTGAGATAGCATCCATATTCCATACGCTCAAAGAAAGAAAAGATTACAGCCAAAATTGTTAGGGCTCCAAGACAGAGGCAATTTCTTTATTGGTACAAGAAGCGAAAAGTTCAAAACTCGATCGAGCCAAGCAAAAGTATATCATGTTAAGACCAATGGAAGCGAAAGCAGGTTCCACCATATAAGAGTTATCTTGGATAATCTCTAAACTCGTCTTACACCCTATCCCTCATCCTTGTAAAAAGGTCGTTATGTACAATACACTTATTCCTTCTAGCCCACATGATGGTAAAGTTGAAATAGACAGAGAGAAGACAGTACACACACATATGTATCAATTGGAGGAAGGTGACAGTTCCCCAAACAGAGTAAGAAAACCTTGTATGGAGTAATTGATTTTACACTTTTACGAGCCTTTTTGTTCTTGTAACTTTCAAGAGGATACTGTTTCGTCTATTTTCTATAGTTGTGCGAATATGAGTGTTTTGATTAAAAGGTAATGGTGGTATACAAAAATTGTATGAGTTGCAAACCAAATTTGATATCTGTTTACAACAAAGACATGAACCAAAAAAAGCTACAAATTCTTGAAGACTTTAGCATAAAAGCTAATCAAATATACTAATAAATAAACAATATAATCAATTTAAGATTTATAGTCAACCATACGGGTATCAAGATGTCCCCACCGTAGCATGGTTGGTTGGATGTCATTTTACATTGGTTTCATCGTAACCTAATCAGCTCCGGGCACTGTAAATTGAACACAATTCATTCATATATTGATGCAGTCATCAATGAAAGTTGTTTTACTGTTTCTTTTTGATAAAATCATTTAGTCTGTTGGCAATGCGCCTTCGAGTAGGGAACTGTAAACAGACAATTTGACTTACTAAAAGTTACGAAGTTAATCTATAAATTAGTAAATTAAATGTCTATAGGTTGTAAATATTCCCGGTCGCAGTAATAAAGAGAATAAAGTAAGTTACCGGTTATCGAGCCAAGGGACTTAAATGTAAAATAAGTCTGGCCTAAAAAGAACCGGAAATCAGGGGGTTGTCGTTGTTCGTTTTGTGAATTAAAAATAATAGGGAAGCAAGCAAATAAAGTGTATGTAAAAACTATGGATAAAGCGAAATTTTGAGTTCAGGTTATTTTTTCTAATCGATAGATTATCTTATTTCTTCTAGTTAATTTGAGATATGTATTGGCAAAATTCCTTAAATTCACTTAGAAACTAAATCATAGCCTTAAAGAGCTCATTTAACAGAACGTACTAGATCTAATCCAGATTCAAGCACAACACAAATAAATAGATAAGCACGAGGAATTAGTTTTGCATCTGAGGGAAAAACCTAGTCTATTCGACTTTTTTCCATAAGTTTACAGATTATTTGACCTCTCTATTTATCACGAATCTGATCTAAATAGATTTTGTAAAGCAGTTCAACAAACTTGCAAGATTTATGGAAAGCACAAAGAATAGAATAGTTGTAACAATCCGTGAATTTCTCAACTAAAAACTAGTAATAGAAATCACAAAATCATCTCAATCAGATAATCATCCCCAAAGTTTAATCCTACTAGTCTAGCATACTGACAGAAGAAACAACAAAGATCAATAAAAAATTCATCATGGGGAAGATGAAAACTCCTGGATATACTCTGGTTGTCATATCTGCAGAGAACTGGACTCGAGTTTAAAGGTGGTGATGGATGTGGTGGAGAAGCTCCTTACTTGCTTCATGGTTGGGGCTAAAAAGAAGATAGAGGCACCGATAAAAATGTTCGTGAATGAGATGTTTTCTTTCTGCCCGACTTTGCTTCTTTTTATAGAAGCCTCTTCACTGAGAACAGGCATCCGGGTGATGCGTCTGGTTAAGTAAGTCAGACGTGAGACAAACGTGTCAGGCAAACTTTCTGCCTTAGAAAGACGTCCGAGTGCGATCTCGGCCGGACAGCCAGTCGAACACAGTCGTCCGTATCTTACGCTCGTGGTAAAAAATATTGTAACACCCCATCCAACATTAACATACTTACAACAAACTGCAGCGGAAGAACAACCTCATCACATTACTTAACTTGTTGGTGTTACACGCCGTTAGCCACCCACGTGGCTAACAAGGCTAATCCATATACATTGTACCGGTCTGATGGGCTAAATTCCCGAGCGACTATACATTGTTATTCCTTTACATTAACAACAACAACGACAACATACCCTTATTAACTATACCGAGTATTATAAACTGTGCCGACAACAATATCGGTCTTACTACACCTACTGTATCAATAACTTAAATGTTTACCCATGTACAATGACTACCCGTCCTACTCTCGAACGGCTTCCAGCACTTCGTACCTGAAATAGGAAAAGAAGAGAAAGGGTGGCCCCAAGGGGCTCAGCACCTTTGCTGGTATGGTAATCCCGCAGCCCACATGCTATCGGGCCACGCACAACTACTTGTCGTTAGCATGCGGTTGATTATATTTAAATCATACATGTAACAACGAACACACATCACATAACATTCGCCTCAACGGGCTCAACAACGGATAATATATCCTTACTTAATAAGTCACTCAAGGTATTCATCATCCTTAGAGTGTTCCTCCTCTGATGGAGCTACTTCCTTAATAGACGACACATACCCTTAAAACGGGTTATCCTTTAACGCCTCTTATCCCAAAACTGGGAGTCATATCCATGATTCACACACTTCACATTTTACAACTTATAACATACGCTACATAACAACACTTAACAACACTTTGCACGTTTCCATGTGCACAACATAACACCGCAATAAATATTGCATCAAACAAACACATAACACAACGGGAATGGTTCTCTTAGGAACCGACCCAAACATTGTTTACACACTGGTGAGCCTAGAGAATGTTGCCAGTCTCATGATAAGCTCGTTACATAACTCGTCACCGTTTCGTTAAATGAACGGTTAACTTAACACAAGGTGCCCCGGATATAGTGATCCAAGCACACCGAAACAAACATAACAATAGTATGCCCCTGTGGCCCGACGTGAGTCAGTAATAGCCTTGGTTAAGCTAAAGGGAAGGTTGGGAACCAAATTGGAAAACAACCATAACATACAGAGAGGATCGAACCTGCTATGACAACGACCCCATACTCACACGCGTGGCCGGAACAGACCGGACTCCTCACCCCCCGTTAGCACTTATTAGAAGTTCAACTTTGAACTTTATTAAACAATCACAAACATCGAGTTAAGTCTTGTTAGACATACACAAGGGAAGAGAGAGTCATACATTCACATACCAACATCACACACAAACATCACATAGCCAACTCACGCATAGCCGTGGTTAGAACGTTCCTTAAGTCGGAAACATTATTACCGGATACCGTTCTCTTACGTTTACCTAATAGTGGTTATCTAGCCCTTCAAGCGCATTAGAGGTTACCGGTATCGGCACGTAAACATACAATAACAATAACGACTGTAAACTCGTTTCATGATTTATATCATAACGTGGCAAACATACAGAAAAACACATTGGCATACAAGCCGGTGTAATCCGTTAGGACACAGGTTGCAAGAAAACCATACCTGTCACCGGAGTCCACTTATCCTGTCCATTTATGTTCCTCGAGCAATTCTCGAACAACTGTTAACATCACACGTGTTTTCATTAACATCGGGGTTTGCTTGATTATTAATGTCAATGCTTAATTTTCCCCGTTAACTTAGTTACATAACTTAACATTTTTAACTTGTTTTACTCTCACATTTTAATACAACTTTTAACCCACTTAGGTGTCATTAAAACTCCCCTAACATGTCCTTAACATCCTTATAACATCATTACCTACCAATCCCCATCATCACATATCATTTCTTAACCTTAAACCATGTTTTTGGTCCGACCGACCCACCGACCGACCCACAACTGGGTCGGTCCATTACAGAACCCTTTTACTTCCTTACAAACATGACCGTCCGACCCACGTCCGACCCACCATTTTGGGTCGGTCCATGTGCGAACATTTTCCCACCTTTGAAACTTGACCGACCGACCCATGTCCGACCCAACCTTCTGGGTCGGTCCATGGCCGAACAATTTCCTAACATCTAACAGAGGCTCGACCGACCCAAAAACTGGGTCGGCCCCTGGGTCGGTCGCCTTCTAAACTTACCAAAACTTTGCCAATCTTCACCAAACTTCTCCTAAGGCCTCTTAATGTGTTCTAACATCATTTGGCATTTCAAACATACCCTTAAGATATTCTTAAACACTCACAAAACTACTTTTCCTAATTCCTTAAACCTTTACCTATATCTCCACAAAATTCCTAACACTTACAATGTTTTCTCCTTATGATTTCTAGGTGGCATTTCACCTATAATGACCACAATACCAAGGTGTTTCCTCTACACCTTATCATCATCTCTCAAACTTCTTTTCTTACTAACTAAATCTCCTTTTCACAACTTCTTAAAACTCCTTACTCAAAACCTTACCTAAACATCATTTATTCTTTGCACACCAACATTACCTAAACTTTACACAACTCCTCCAAGACTTGAATACATCTTAAGAATACCCATAGATTTCTAAAACTTCCAAGATAATGCCTAAATCCTTGCATCACTCTTAATCACCTTAATACACGTTTTCTTCTCAAGTAAACATTCAATCACCTTTAACACTTCCTAGTTCACCAAAACTTTCTTAAAACACTTAGAACTTCTTACACATTTCCCAAATTTGGCCATAGTTTCTCTAGTATATACTCACATCCAAACACTTAGGTTTTCACCTTATTCCATTCAAAACACCTAAAATCCATCAAACACATTTTTATACACAAACTTCACACATTTTGCACTACATCACAATATAGTGCATAACTTAAATTGCTTGGCACTTAGGCCCTTAAATAACATGGCTCTTAGGCCCTTAAATTGCATAAACCTTAACACTGAATTTCCCACATAAATAATGCCTTTGACCTGCAAATACATACACCAAAAACATATGTTCTTTACTAGTCTCCTTGAGAACATTTTACTAGGTCATTTGCCATTGGCTCCTTAGGTATTTTATTAAGCAAATCAAGCTCATTTTCCTAAGGCATTTAAACTACATTGAGATAGTTTGTTTACCTCTTTTCCTCACAAATTTCTTTCTTGTTCCTTGTAAAACCGGTGGGGTATTTGGTCCCTTTTCAACTATTAAACATTATACAAACAATAGAATGAGTATTCAAGCATTGTGCTTCATCTCATTGTAAACCCTAGTTACACATATTGTTTTAACACATTAAGGTAATTGTTTTACCTTGGAATGGGAAGAGAACTTGAATAAGTATCAAGAGAGGACTCCTCCTAGCCCTTGGAAGATTCAAATGAAGCTAAAACAAGCAAGATAAATACACCATTGTGAGGTGAATTTTCGGACAACATGAAAACATGGAGGAAACATGGATTTTCTTTGAGTTTCCTTACCTTGAAGCAAAGGAGAGCATGAATATGTGAAAAGGTGAGCTCAAGCTCCTCCCATGGTGGTTTCTCTTGGCACCGAAATGGAGGTTTTGAAGTTTTGAAAAGACAAGATTGTAGAGCTTGGCTTAACTAAGAGAATGGTGGTGTTTGTTTTTGATTTGGTTAAGTGAGCTAGATTTTACATGTGGTCAAAGATGGACTTCCATGGTGGTGGTGATATATTACCGAGAGAGAACAAGAAGAAGAGAGGAAGAAGGAGTTGGAACCGTGTGAAATGGAGGAAGGACAAGAGAGAATGAAGATAGAACTTACTTTTGAAGATATTTGTAAGTTAAAGCAAATAGTACTTTTGCTTTGTCATTACTTAACTTATTTGATTTGTTCCAAATGTGGTGAGTCACACATGGAAACCGGCCCCCTTAATACACCTAGGGGTATAATAGTCTTTGATGACTCATTTAATTATTATAACATTATATGTTACAAACTAGCTTATAAAAGTTACTATTCACAAACTAAGGCACATAGAAGTGAAATTTTTGATTTCCCACTAATATGGCCACCCAAATGTGATACTATATAGTACACATGTTAATTAAAGAGTAATGATGGACATTTAGCCATTCAAAACTCATTTACAAGACAATTTTTCAAAAACGTGCTTTAAGACTCCTTAAAGCACATTTTGTGTTTTTAACTTGTTTTCAAGCTTGGTTTTCTTTAGTAATGGATTTAATATGTTCATTAACATATAAATAAGGTATAGGTATGACCATTAGGTCTTATACACATTCATCCCAAGCTTAGAGCACATTTTTGCTCATATTGACTTTAAGGTATTTTCTTACGTTTTATTTGGTTTAACTGTCCACCAAAGTTTCTTAAGGACTTATTTAGCCTTATTAAATCATAATTAAATGTTATCAAGTCTTGGTAGGCCCTTTGGGTCCTAACCAAGTTCACTCATAGCTTAGAGCATGTTTTTGCTCAAACTGTGTCTTAATGCTTTATTGCATTTATTATGGTTTAAATTGTTCACTGATGTTACTAAGGCACTTTTTAGCCTTTACATACCATAATTTGATATTTAAACCCCATATCAAGGTTTGGGGTATTTCAATCTACCCCCCTTAAAAGAACTTCGTCCTCGAAGTTCACACTTTTCACATATCTTTAGATTAGAACACACTAATCACTTGGAAATAAACTTCCTTAACCAAACACACTTTACATCACAACCTCGGACTTGATGGTCCGGGCAACACATTCACATCCATACATAACATAACATATCCAAATGATAACCTCGGACTCTATGGTCCGGGTATCTTAACAACACTTACACATACATAACAACTCCTTTGACTCACTGGTCTTGGGTAACATAACAACATTTGGACACATAGGTCCTGGTAACATAACAGTCTTTAGACACATAGGTCTATGTAACACACGCATTTAGACTCATAGGCCTTGATAGTATACACTTTAGGAAATCCAAGTCAAAACAACATTCATTACACATACCACACAACATGTCAGAGCATGTATAGCAATCAAAAATATCCTTGATATACACTGTGATCCCGCAGAACCCGGTCGCGATGGACACCTTCCGTCCCCGTGCCTTTGGGAGATTAAAACAATCACATAAATTTGAAATTTCTTTGTGAGGTTAAGTAAAAGAACTTTAATTATGTAAAGTATCCATCAACGTTTTATAAATGCCAATTGAAAATCCTTTGAAAACACACACAACTCCAAGTCCAACTTAAGCTCTTTGCTTCTTTCCTTAGCGTGGTTATTTGTGGCCACTTATAGGGAGTTTCAAGAGTCATCCAACCCTGATGTGATCAGCATCAGTGTTGAACTATCCTTCCACTCCAATTTGTGTTCGGTTTCCCTTGATCACATGCAAATCAAGTTCCACCTCCCACTTCATTTTCAAGCATCAAGTAAGTCACTCATTTCCAATTTTCTATTTTGAATCATTCTAGTCATGATCACAACATCTCCAAAGGATAGAACTCCGTCTATCAGTTACCTCCATTCACTTTAATCACGTTGCCTAGGGAATCTTATTCTCACTAGGTTCTATGTCGGTATCATGCCCTTTCATGCATCACTATAAAGTATATATATACATATATATACACATATATTTTATCCAAAATACTACACCTGGTTTTACATTATACACTGTCGGGGCTTTTGTTCCCCCGGGAGTTTATCTACTCCCCACACTTGTACAATCACACACAACTGTACTATCACACACAACTGTACTATCACACAACTGTTAACAAAACACACACTTATCACAATGGTATTCGCATCATCTGTGCGCAGTTACCACAATTAATCCATGAATGAATGTGTATGTTTACGTAACACACACCAATCATCAAAACAATAATATAATTTTGTGCTATGCACAATATAAATCACATACACTACGTACACTTGTACGGTAATATACACTAAGTGGTTTTGCGCTCTACCCCCTTAAAAGGGATTACGCCCACGTAATCAATCACTAAACATTGGCTTAAAATGTTCTGCGTCGTGAAGTGTTTTAACTTCCACGCGGTCTATTACACAATGGATTCCGATTAGAGGATCTTAACCATATTGGCGGTTTAGTTCCTAAACCAAGAATTCTCATTGGAGTTTGTTTAAACTCTTAGTTGGTTTCGATTCTGGCCTGTTAGGCTTCTAGGCATTAATCATTAGCCATTCACTCATGTTCACCAGGCACATTCAACACTTGAATCACTGGCTCACTAGTTTCTGCTGCGAAACTCTAATAACTGTAGAGCTTAATTGCTCCCTGTTGTTATTCTTACTGTATTGTACATCCCCAATTGTCACCTTCGTCTTGGTAACAATGGTTTCTCAACCGACGCGTGGTATCTCTTACCGTTAGCGAGTTCGGTGAGTTTCACAATTTTCCATCCACTTCCATGATAATTTACTGTGTATACAGCTATGTATTTCACCATGATTGACTTGTTCCCTTCCGACTTACTGTCGGTTGAGATTGAGCTACTACCTAGTGTGTAGTGCTCTCTCAGCTATTTACAACATTTGGGGTATATTCCATACCGATATTTGGTAGTTAGTGCTACTGTAGTCACTTACTGTTAATCATGTCTTCACATTCGGTTTTGTACAAGTACTCTTTTATTGGTGCGGCCTTGCATTTTCCTATGCATCGGCCTTTATAACATTATTCCTCTATAATTAACATGTCTCCAATTCCTAGCTATCCCACTCGATCATTACTGCGCAAGTGCAATACCAAAACACTCAGTCATACAGAGTGCAGAGGCGTAAACTCTTGACAGTAAATCCCTTATGCGACTCGCCATGGAATTCACACTGTCCTTCACTGAAACTCTTATCTCGTAACTGGTTCGACCTACCATATTATCATTCAACAACACTTATACAACGGTCGCTTACTGCGCACCGTGCTCTCACTTATTGTATAACACTAACTCACATAGTATTTACTGTCACATTAACTTCCACACATAAATTTACATTATTCATATTATGGTTCATCCCTCATTTGGATGACCACTGAATGCTCCTTGAGCATCGATCATTCGAGTCACAAGCCGGCGTTATTCAGCCAGGTGCTTCACTTTATACACACATACTACTAAGCTAACTGCTCACTTTCAATAACAACCTGGTCAATCCTTAACATATTTCTTGAACTTGGTTCACATAACTACCGCTCCTGCGGTGTCACAATGTCGAGAGGTATCCCCACTCTTAATGCAGTGGTTCGTTTACCACTCTATTCGCTTATACAACCTAAACTTCTACCATCAATCGAATTTATATGATATATCCTGCTTTGGATTATAAGCCCTATTTGCCTTGAGCTGGGCTCATTATAGGCTGTCCACACGTATGTACTTCGCTGTACTACATTACATGGTTTGAATATTATATTGGGCTCCATGACAAGGTCGTTGCATTCCGTTTCCTTTCATGGGATGCCCCTTAGGATTGTCAGTCCGTCTCCTGACAACTTATGTCCAAACTGTGTGTTAGTTTCAACCCTTGTGCTTCTGTCATGCATTTCATTCAACAATTGTTGATGTGAACACCCTTCAAGGATTGCTCCTGGGTGTTGTTAAGTTATGCCTTTACATTTGGCTCACACTTATTGGTACATTCCGTTAGCTACGCCTTTCGCGTTCTTTGCTGGTTATTATCTTCTTCTGTGAAGATTAACATTTCCTGCTAGTGTAGGTACTCATTCTGGGAGTTTCATCCCGTTTGTTGCACATTAATGTGTCCACATTAGGCATCTGCTTTGCCATTTACAGGCTGGGTCACCATTCCAGCTATAATGTTTATCCCTGAGGAATTCTTAAGACATGAGTGATGTCTTTATATAACAGTTAGTGCACTTCGCACTTCCTGACTCTTAAAACATTTCCTTGAAAATTAATTCACTGACTTCTTTAGTTTGGTTATCTCAACTGAGTCCCTTAACTTCAATCATTCCTTGTAATCCTTAGCTCTCGTTTGATTTATACTGCTGACCGTAGACGGAGTCGACTACTTCCCGTGTTTCGGACTCTACTCGTATACATATATGGGGTATCTTACTGATACATTGCTACTTACCCAACTAACCCATAAGTAGGTCTGCCAGGCCCACATGCTCCTATCGGAGTGCGGTCGTCCCACAACACAGTTGGTACACTTGTAGTGTCCGTCACACGCCTAGGTGAAGTATTCTGTTGTCAACTCCCTTATATTGTCCCGTGACAATATTCATTCCTTACTTCCCGAACTTAATCGAGGGAAAGTTTATCCATTGTTGCATCCTTGTCAGTTGCTCTTGGTTTCACTGGTTTGGTTTAAAGAAGGTTGGAAAGAAGTGTTGGTTTGAAAGAAAATCTGGTTTGAAAAGAAAAGGGTTTGTATAAATCTGGGTTTAAAGAAAAATTTTCATGGTTTCACAACATCTTCTCACCTTAGCCGAGTCTAGCTTCTTGCTGACTGGTGTACTTCCAATTACAGAGGTTAGGCTAACAGGCCCTTCCACTGTTATGATGTTCACATTTAACTTCATGGTACTTTTCCAAGTACTTTGTAGTGGTTATAAATTTCCCGAACAGCCCTGTTATAGCAGCACTTGCTATGGCAAGTGCGCCATGCTAACTGGCTATCGGTTCAACACATACCGGTTGTGGTATTGTTTTTATCCCACTGTCATCAGTGGCCTTGTTGGCCCTCACTGATGTTACTGCCTTGATAAAACTTCTCTAGGCGACTTCTCACTGTCTTCGCATGACGATCATCAACTAGGGTGTTTCCCATTCTGGGAGACCCCTTTTCCTTAGTATTGTATTCTCTTGTAGCCCGTTCCACGTATTTGGGCACTACATTGTAGTTCCCTTGTCTGTTGATACACCGTTGGTGTTTTATCCATCAATTGTGGCCCCGTAGACACTTGTCTCGGGTTTCTTTAATCCATTTCTTGCCTGTTGCACGGTAGGTGCGTTGCAAGCTGGTTATTCTCGACTGCTTGGCATGTCGACCCAGGTTGCCGGAAATTCTATTCCTCTATACGCAAAATCCTTCATTCATTGCTATGAAATGCGGTTAACATTATTCAGATGGAGACCGTCTCCGGGATTCCCAGTTTTCAGGATCTACCGTATGACAGGTTCTCCGTACCCTAAGGGTATTTAATAACAGCCAGATCGGGTATCCCCGAGTAAGAGAGGACTTCCATCTCCCTGGCGTTGTTTCCCCAAGTTATATACAGGGATTGTGGAGGGCGGGAAGGATGTAGTAGGTTTCCAGTATTCGCTGGTCATACCTAACTAGCGTATCTCTCACGCTATCACTCAACCCTTAACCCAAAGTACTTAAATCCTAACTCGGTACTTCCTAAGCTCGGTAATTCAGTCATCAGAGCGATACTTCGCTCTGATACCACTTTTTGTACACACCCCATCCAACATTAACATACTTACAACAAACTGCAGCGGAAAGGAAGAACAACCTCATCACATTACTTAACTTGTTGGTGTTACACGCCGTTAGCCACCCACGTGGCTAACAAGGCTAATCCATATACATTGTACCGGTCTGATGGGCTAAATTCCCGAGCGACTATACATTGTTATTCCTTTACATTAACAACAACAACGACAACATACACCTTATTAACTATCCGAGTATTATAAACTGGTGCCGACAACAATATCGGTCTTACTACACCTACTGTATAAATATACTTAAATGTTTACCCATGTACAATGACTACCCGTCCTACTCTCGAACGGCTTCCAGCACTTCGTACCTGAAATAGGAAAAGAAGAGAAAGGGGTGGCCCCAAGGGGCTCAGCACCTTTGCTGGTATGGTAATCCCGCAGCCCACATGCTATCGGGCCACGCACAACTACTTGTCGTCTTAGCATGCGGTTGATTATATTTAAATCATACATGTAACAACGAACACACATCACATAACATTCGCCTCAACGGGCTCAACAACGGATAATATATCCTTACTTAATAAGTCACTCAAGGTATTCATCATCCTTAGAGTGTTCCTCCTCTGATGGAGCTACTTCCTTAATAGACGACACATACCCTTAAAACGGGTTATCCTTTAACGCCTCTTATCCCAAAACTGGGAGTCATATCCATGATTCACACACTTCACATTTTACAACTTATAACATACGCTACATAACAACACTTAACAACACTTTGCACGTTTCCATGTGCACAACATAACACCGCAATAAATATTGCATCACAACAAAACACATAACACAACGGGAATGGTTCTCTTAGGAACCGACCCAAACATTGTTTACACACTGGTGAGCCTAGAGAATGTTGCCAGTCTCATGATAAGCTCGTTACATAACTCGTCACCGTTTCGTTAAATGAACGGTTAACTTAACACAAGGTGCCCCGGATATAGTGATCCAAGCACACCGAAACAAACATAACAATAGTATGCCCCTGTGGCCCGACGTGAGTCAGTAATAGCCTTGGTTAAGCTAAAGGGAAGGTTGGGAACCAAATTGGAAAACAACCATAACATACAGAGAGGATCGAACCTGCTATGACAACGACCCCCATACTCACACGCGTGGCCGGAACAGACCGGACTCCTCACTCCCCCCGTTAGCACTTATTAGAAGTTCAACTTTGAACTTTATTAAACAATCACAAACATCGAGTTAAGTCTTGTTAGACATACACAAGGGAAGAGAGAGTCATACATTCACATACCAACATCACACAAACATCACATAGCCAACTCACGCATAGCCGTGGTTAGAACGTTCCTTAAGTCGGAAACATTATTACCGGATACCGTTCTCTTACGTTTACCTAATAGTGGTTATCTAGCCCTTCAAGCGCATTAGAGGTTACCGGTATCGGCACGTAAACATACAATAACGATAACGACTGTAAACTCGTTTCATGATTATATCATAACGTGGCAAACATACAGAAAAACACATTGGCATACAAGCCGGTGTAATCCGTTAGGACACAGGTTGCAAGAAACCATACCTGTCACCGGAGTCCACTTATCCTGTCCATTTATGTTCCTCGAGCAATTCTCGAACAACTGTTAACATCACAGTGTTTTCATTAACATCGGGGTTTGCTTGATTATTTAATGTCAATGCTTAATTTTCCCCGTTAACTTAGTTACATAACTTAACATTTTAACTTGTTTTACTCTCAACTTTTAATACAACTTTTAACCCCTTAGTGTCATTAAAACTCCCCTAACATGTCCTTAACATCCTTATAACATCATTACCTCCCAATCCCCATCATCACATATCATTTCTTAACCTTAAACCATGTTTTTTGGTCCGACCGACCGCCCACCGCCTACCCACAACTGGGTCGGTCCATTACAGAACCCTTTACTTCCTTACAACATGACCGTCCGACCCACGTCCGACCCACCATTTTGGGTCGGTCCATGTGCGAACATTTTCCCACCTTTTGAAACTTGACCGACCGACCCGTCCCGATGTCCGCCCACCTTCTGGGTCGGTCCATGCCGAACAATTTCCTAACATCTAACAGAGGCTCGACCGACCAAAACTGGGTCGGCTGGGCCTGCGGCGTCTTTCTAAACTTACCAAAACTTTGCCAATCTTCACCAAACTTCTCCTAAGGCCTCTTAATGTGTTCTAACATCATTTGGCATTTCAAACATACCCTTAAGATATTCTTAAACACTCACAAAACTACTTTTCCTAATTCCTTAAACCTTTACCTATATCTCCACAAAATTCCTAACACTTACAATGTTTTCTCCTTATGATTTCTAGGTGGCATTTCACCTATAATGACCACAATACCAAGGTGTTTCCTCTACACCTTATCATCATCTCTCAAACTTCTTTTCTTACTAACTAAATCTCCTTTTCACAACTTCTTAAAACTCCTTACTCAAAACCTTACCTAAACATCATTTATTCTTTGCACACCAACATTACCTAAACTTTACACAACTCCTCCAAGACTTGAATACATCTTAAGAATACCCATAGATTTCTAAAACTTCCAAGATAATGCCTAAATCCTTGCATCACTCTTAATCACCTTAATACACGTTTTCTTCTCAAGTAAACATTCAATCACCTTTAACACTTCCTAGTTCACCAAAACTTTCTTAAAACACTTAGAACTTCTTACACATTTCCCAAATTTGGCCATAGTTTCTCTAGTATATACTCACATCCAAACACTTAGGTTTTCACCTTATTCCATTCAAAACACCTAAAATCCATCAAACACATTTTTATACACAAACTTCACACATTTTGCACTACATCACAATATAGTGCATAACTTAAATTGCTTGGCACTTAGGCCCTTAAATAACATGGCTCTTAGGCCCTTAAATTGCATAAACCTTAAACACTGAATTTCCCACATAAATAATGCCTTTGACCTGCAAATACATACACCAAAACATATGTTCTTTTACTAGTCTCCTTGAGAACATTTTACTAGGTCATTTGCCATTGGCTCCTTAGGTATTTTATTAAGCAAATCAAGCTCATTTTCCTAAGGCATTTAAACTACATTGAGATAGTTTGTTTACCTCTTTTCCTCACAAATTTCTTTCTTGTTCCTTGTAAAACCGGTGGGGTATTTGGTCCCTTTTCAACTATTAAACATTATACAAACAATAGAATGAGTATTCAAGCATTGTGCTTCATCTCATTGTAAACCCTAGTTACACATATTGTTTTAACACATTAAGGTAATTGTTTTACCTTGGAATGGGAAGAGAACTTGAATAAGTATCAAGAGAGGACTCCTCCTAGCCCTTGGAAGATTCAAATGAAGCTAAAACAAGCAAGATAAATACACCATTGTGAGGTGAATTTTCGGACAACATGAAAACATGGAGGAAACATGGATTTTCTTTGAGTTTCCTTACCTTGAAGCAAAGGAGAGCATGAATATGTGAAAAGGTGAGCTCAAGCTCCTCCCATGGTGGTTTCTCTTGGCACCTAAATGGAGGTTTTGAAGTTTTGAAAAGACAAGATTGTAGAGCTTGGCTTAACTAAGAGAATGGTGGTGTTTGTTTTTGATTTGGTTAAGTGAGCTAGATTTTACATGTGGTCAAAGATGGACTTCCATGGTGGTGGTGATATATTACCGAGAGAGAACAAGAAGAAGAGAGGAAGAAGGAGTTGGAACCGTGTGAAATGGAGGAAGGACAAGAGAGAATGAAGATAGAACTTACTTTTGAAGATATTTGTAAGTTAAAGCAAATAGTACTTTTGCTTTGTCATTACTTAACTTATTTGATTTGTTCCAAATGTGGTGAGTCACACATGGAAACCGGCCCCCTTAATACACCTAGGGGTATAATAGTCTTTGATGACTCATTTAATTACTTATAACATTATATGTTACAAACTAGCTTATAAAAGTTACTATTCACAAACTAAGGCACATAGAAGTGAAATTTTTGATTTCCCACTAATATGGCCACCCAAATGTGATACTATATAGTACACATGTTAATTAAAGAGTAATGATGGACATTTAGCCATTCAAAACTCATTTACAAGACAATTTTTCAAAAACGTGCTTTAAGACTCCTTAAAGCACATTTTGTGTTTTAACTTGTTTTTCAAGCTTGGTTTTCTTTAGTAATGGATTTAATATGTTCATTAACATATAAATAAGGTATAGGTATGACCATTAGGTCTTATACACATTCATCCCAAGCTTAGAGCACATTTTTGCTCATATTGACTTTAAGGTATTTTCTTACGTTTTATTTGGTTTAACTGTCCACCAAAGTTTCTTAAGGACTTATTTAGCCTTATTAAATCATAATTAAATGTTATCAAGTCTTGGTAGGCCCTTTGGGTCCTAACCAAGTTCACTCATAGCTTAGAGCATGTTTTTGCTCAAACTGTGTCTTAATGCTTTATTGCATTTATTATGGTTTAAATTGTTCACTGATGTTACTAAGGCACTTTTTAGCCTTTACATACCATAATTTGATATTTAAACCCCATATCAAGGTTTGGGGTATTTCAAATATTGTCGATGTGTGGGCGTTCGGGTGGGCGCATTCGAAGGACTAGCTGAACAAATGCAAATTGTGGGCGTCCAGGTGGGCTAATCCGGACGTCTACCCGGACGGCTGTATATTATGAGCTCCTCACTTCGCATAATGCCGAATTCCCCATAGATAGTCTCCTAAATCAAATAAACAATAAAAAATAAGGCATCTTGAGACATTTCTCTATGATAGAATTCAATTAAGTTCAAAAGGTGGGGAAAAGGGCAAGAAAAACACGGGGGTTCATCAATAAAAAGTATATCAATTATGAGTGCATCAGAAATAGCGCATACAATTAGCTCAAAGTATTCAGTTCTCAGTTGTTCAAGTATCGACCCTACAAATTACTTAAGTTAAACCAAATGTGAACATTTTCTAAGGCATCATCTTACATGAAACTCACATCGCCGTAAGCTAAGTTTGTTAACATGTTGTGCTATAATATGACTAACTTCTAATGGTAATATTTGGTGGGTATTCTTGATAGCTCTGGGGTTCAGTTGTGGTGATATATCCATGCCATTTTGACATGTAATAAGACTTGCTTATTCACAATACATATCAAAAGGATCATTCAATATTACAAGCCTTACTAATTCTACTAGGGATATCATACTTTTTCCATACTTTGAAGGAAATAGAGTCATTATACATATTAAACACTAAGGAAATAGGAAAATGACAAGGGGAGTAATCCATTATCACTTGAACTTCTTCAAAAAGCAAAGCTATTGCTTGCATTTGGTCTTCAGAGTTACCTTCAGTCCCTTCAATCACCTTCAATAAGGTGTCGTGATTTTCCTCCAACCTAACTTCTATGTACACCTCTTTGAAACCTGTCTCATGAGCCCACTTCAGGCCAAATATAAGACCAAACGCTTTGTTGTTCCTGCTATTCCTGGTGTCCTCCAAAATTTTATTGAATACCATAATTACATCTCCTTACCAATCTCTCAAGGTCCCTGCTATGATTCGCCTTCTTCCTTTTGATCTTTTGATTGAACACTTTAGTACATCCCCGCATTGGAGGCAACGAGTCCATGAGAATCTCAACCATATTATGATATGAAGAACCAAATTTTTGGTAACTAGAAGTAAAGGCAATAATGCAAGACCATCCAAGAAACACCACTATTATGTGTTACAAAGTTTTTTTTTTTTGCATCATATACAACCCTTTTTACGTTGGTAACTATGCACAGTTCTCATTACTTCAACTTTAGGTGGTCGAATGTATCCACAACTGAATGTACACAAGACATAACATTATTATAAAATTTCCAAAGTATAAGTTTTAACTCTTGGACCCCAGTTAGGAGCTTTTATTCTGACGAATAAAGTTCCTTTATCACATTGCTCACTACTAGAGATTCATAGACCAACTTGACAAAGAATAGATGTGTAATAGTTTTGATAGAGCTGTTGCCCTGGATAATAAATACCAAAAAAATTGGGTTAGAGATCCACCACAAGGATGGATAGCCTTAACCGAGTACGAGTGACAAAGTATAGACGTGTAATAGTTTTGATAGAGCTGTTGCTCTGGATAGTATAATACCAAAAAAAATTGGGTAACTAGAAGTAAAGGCAATAATGCAAGACCATCCAAGAAACACCACTATTATGTGTTACAAAGTTTTTTTTTTTTTTTTGCATCATATACAACCCTTTTTACGTTGGTAACTATGCACAGTTCTCATTACTTCAACTTTAGGTGGTCGAATGTATCCACAACTGAATGTACACAAGACATAACATTATTATAAAATTTCCAAAGTATAAGTTTTAACTCTTGGACCCCAGTTAGGAGCTTTTATTCTGACGAATAAAGTTCCTTTATCACATTGCTCACTACTAGAGATTCATAGACCAACTTGACAAAGAATAGATGTGTAATAGTTTTGATAGAGCTGTTGCCCTGGATAATAAATACCAAAAAAATTGGGTTAGAGATCCACCACAAGGATGGATAGCCTTAACCGAGTACGAGTGACAAAGTATAGACGTGTAATAGTTTTGATAGAGCTGTTGCTCTGGATAGTATAATACCAAAAAAAATTGGGTTAGAGATCCACCACAAGGATAGATAGCCTTAACCGAGTACGTGTGGTACAAGAAAGCTCAAAGAGCTGTTCCCGACCCTGTCAGGGGAGATGCCAACCATCTCTCCTTTCTACGAACACGAAACTTTTAGTACTCGTATGGAATATAAACTGCTGCGAATAACGAAAGTCACTAATGTGGGAGACGTTTGTTCAAACTACCGCGGCGCTAACTATTACTTCCCACATATTGAGCTTTTATCATTTCAGTAACAATCAATTAACAGTCGAACATTTCCCAGGAAAAAAGATAAGTGGAAGATGACCGGAGTTGCTGTTGATTCTGGGAACTAATCCTGAAGCACTACAGATACAATATCGTTGAAGGGTTGATTGGTTGTAGCTGCGTCATGATTCAGATTAAACGGCTGACTCTTTATGTCAATCAATAACTACTCGAAAAAGTAGCACTGCCGGATCCGTGGCGCAATGGTAGCGCGTCTGACTCCAGATCAGAAGGTTGCGTGTTCGATTCACGTCGGGTTCAATCCCCCGATCCAAATCGCGGATTATATTTTTGTTTTTTCTTTAATTTTTATTTATTGCTGAAATCTCGAATGGTCGAACCCTAAGGCCCTCTTCTTTCATGGGAAGACCTGAGCAAAGAATATGGTATCTCTTAAATCGAGTCCCGTCAAATCATAAAGGCGATTAAATTTTTGTTTTTCTTCTTTAATTTTTATTTACCGCTGAAGTCTCGAACGGTTGAACCCTAAGCCCTCTTTCAGGGGAAGATCTGAGCAAAGAATATGATCTCTTAAATCGAGTCCCGTCAAATCATATAGGAGACATCTGCCCAGCTTAGTGTTTATCTAGATTCGGCTATACCAATCTGACTCTTTCCGATAGGTTTTTCCTATTGTGGTCATTAAAGCCATTGACCAAGTGATCACATCTTAAAAGGGAGTTTTCCTTAACGAAATCCTGTGTCATCATTGCGGGAGCAGCAGTATAACATACTCGCAGATATATCACTAATTAAATTAGACCCAAATCTTTCGGGATTCAAAATATATAATATATTAGACCCAAATCTTTCCATCCTGTGAAGCTTGGAAGACGGCTCTCCAGTCTCCACTAACCACCAACAATTTTTGGCATTATACTGGCCAGACTAAAACTATTGAGCATGATTACATAACGCTCAATGGTCATCTATATTATTAGATTCCTTCCTAATTATGTTCAGCAGTATATAGAAGACTGCTCTATACGTACTTCAACAAGCAAGCGTGGTAAGCAATCTACCTATTAGATTCCATGCACTCAGCTGCCCAAAACGCCAAAAACCCAAGAATGCCATTCCCTGCTTCAATATAGTTTCTGATAACAAAAATCACTTGAATCACCGACAAGGGTCCAATTGGTCTTTCACCGCTTCTGCACCACGTATACAATCATTAGACTATTCTCTTCTAGAAATGTACTGTTATGCGCACATGTATAAAATTGCATGTTTGTTCAGAGATACTACATGCTCGATCATGGTTCATGTAACACTTGCATAATCTGGTGTATGCACATAATCATCCACAGCAGCAGCCGTACAGTATTTACAGTTGACTGTTGCAGACTTACTAGAACAGAACAGAAGCATCAAATTCACAGAGAAATGCACAGTAGCAAGAAAAATAAATTACATCAGCAGACACCAACCATCGTCAAATGCGTCGTTAAATCATGGTTCCAATTTTACCAAATTGGCATTTCAGCATATGCAGTCAGAATAAGGCAATTACTGATTCATAGAGGGGTACGTCATCGCCCCGAATAAAACTGCCACATTTCCCCAGACATGTAAAAGCAAGCTGGATATCTTTATATATTAAGCCAAACGCAGCATGAGAAACGGCTCAGGATTTTGGTAGTCCGTCCTTGTTGGAACCTTAACCGTGCGGCATGGAATTCTGCATCCTTTCAAGTTTCAGTGACCCTCTTCGAGCAGCTTTTATTACCACAGCATCAAACTCAATATTTACTTGAACCTTATTAGAGTTTCAATCACTTCTACCTCCAGGGTGAGAATTTGGAAACTTTATTATACAAACCAAGATTCGTTTCGTGGAAATATATATATCATCTTTTTAAGCTAGTTGTATCCTAAATTGTAAAAGTGTACGGACACTGCCACTGCAGCAAGGAAACGATATGAGTTGAACTAGTACAGATGAAATCCAGGAAAGATTAATTTATTTGTACAAATGCACCTGAAGTAGTTCTCATTCCAGTAGCAATCGATGATACCTCTTTTCATTTTCTTGCTAGTTGAAGCTTAGGACCACCATGGAACTTAGGATTTTCTTTTGTTGTTTAAACCAAATTTAGGTTCTGGTGATCGTTTGCTTTCTTTTTTGAATATTTTGATAACTATAGTGACTCCAAACAACTCATCGAGAAAGGTCAGAATTCATTCCTCTAGCTTCTTTTATACGTTGATGTTTTGATGTATCTTAGTCGTTAGATCACAAACAGAAAATAATTATGTGTATATATTGGGAGAGATAGAATCTACCCAGAGTATCAATCATCACAACAACAGCCGTAGTCTAAACAACTTCTGTCATTTCCTCAAGCCTATAGGAAACGTGATAGAAATGTGTAATGTGGTAAACACATTGTATACGATAATTGAACTGCAAGCAAGGTAAACACATTGTATACGATAAGTGAAGTAGAAGATGAAAGTCGAAGGGCATCCAAAATTGCGCATAATTTTTTTCTGTTTTGGAGTCGTCTTCAGATACTAACACTTCTTTTATTTGTTTTTTAGAGACTGGAACTCTGCTAATAATTCTATGGCCCCCTTTTCTATATCACTTACCTTTGTTGTAAAGATTCTCTGGCCTTCTTGCTCCTGTACAGTTAACTTCCTAGTGATGGTTATTGCTTGAGAGTGTTGTTATATGTAAATTTGAAGTAAATTTATATGTTTCTTCTTTTTTAAAGCATAACTGTCTTATACAGATAAGATTTTGCAATTTTGTTCTTACTGTTAAGCTGTTACACATGACAATTTGAGAGTCATTTCAACTATACAAGTTTCAATGTGTTAGTGTGTTTGAATATATCTATTTCACGTTTGACTAGTGAACTCGCTAACATATTGTAAATTGTTTTGCATTATTAGCATTTCCACGGATACAAGAGGCAAGAAGTAAAGCAAGTGGCGGCCGATGAACTCCAAGAGGATTAGAGAATTTACACATTGAATCATTTAGGTATAGACGGAGATTAGTTATATATGGTCATATTTCTTTGTACTGAACCATCAGAATGGTGCTGATCAACCAGAACGCAGTACGCGATCAATAGAATAGAGAGGATTGAATCATGTGTAAGATATTTCTTGTATTCAGTGTTGACGGCAGTGCTACAGAATGTACATATATATACTCTGTGATTCTTTACCCTACTGTAGCTATAATATGTACTGGACTGGACTTATTTTATTTCTTTACAATACTTTAAGGGACTGGGCCCAGATGTTATTATTGGGCTTCCAATAACAGAGGCTGAATATTATTTGCTTCAGTATTCCCCGCGATCCATGCGGTAGAAGACCCAGCTTGGATCGGAGAAGAGAGAACCGCGGATGGGGAAGCGCCTTCGTCAACGCGTCTGCAATTTGGTCGCGGCTGTGAAGGAAGGAGACCAGCAGGCTTCTGTTTGCCACCTTTCACGAACGAAATAAAAATCCAGAGCGATGTGCTTCGCACGGGCATGGAGGACGGGGTTCTCCGCAAGGTAAGTAGCTCCTAAGTTGTCACACCATAGAATAGGTGGCTTTTTGAGTTTAATTCGTAGATCTCGCAATAGATGTTGTATCCATAAGATCTCACAAGTTGCATGTGCCATCGCTCTGTACTCTGCTTCTGTGGTAGATCTGGCTACCGTAGGTTGTTTTTTTGATGACCAAGAGATTAAGTTGTGCCCTAAATAGACACTGTAGCCCGTAGTCGATCTTCTGTCTTCAGGGCAACCAGCCCAGTCTGCGTCTGCATACGCAGAAATCTGTATAGGAGACATGCGAGAGAGGTAAAGACTCATTCTTTGCGTTCCTTTTAAGTAGCGTAGTATGTGCTTTAGGGCTTGCCAGTGTAGCAGGGTGGGTTTATGCATGAACTGACAGAGGTGGTTCACCGCAAAATTAATATCAGGACGAGTGAGTGAGAGGTATTGAAGTCCTCCTAAGAGACTGCGAAAGAGAGTGAGATTGGTATAAGGTTCAGAGGTAGTCGTGTCAGAGTTGAAAGTTGAGGTCATTGAAGTGTTAACTGGTTTGGAGTTTGATAGGCCTACTCTGTTAATGAGTTCACCAATGTATTTTTCTTGGTTTAGGAGTAGGCCGGATGGGGTGCGGGTGACATGAATGCCCAGAAAATAGTGTAGGTTACCAAGGTCCTTTAGAGGAAAGTGAGATGCGAGTTGGTGATAGAATTTGGACAGTAATCTGGGACTGTTTGCAGTGGCAATGATGTCGTCCACATAGATCAGTAGGTAGATAATATCTGAGTGATGATGGTAGATGAATAAGGAGGGATCAGCTCTAGATGCTGTGAAACCAGAGGATAGGAGGGCGTCAGACAATCTTGCAAACCACCTTCTAGGGGCCTGTTTGAGGCCATAGATGGACCTCTGTAATTTGCATACATAGTGAGGGTGAAGAGGATGAGAAAAACCTGGAGGCTGTAACATATAAACATCTTCTTCCAAAGAACCATGCAGAAATGCATTCTCGATATCAAATTGTTTGATGGGCCAGGATTGAGAAACAGCCAGAGATAGAACAAGCCTTACTGTGGTGGGTTTAACAACAGGACTGAATGTGTCTTGATAGTCCAAACCCTCTTGCTGAGAGTAACCTTTAGCCACTAGGCGAGCTTTCCTCCTCTCCACACTTCCATCAGCCTTCTTCTTTGTTCTTAAGACCCATTTGACACCCAGTATATTGGCATTTAGTGGTTTTGGAACTAGGGTCCAAGTCCCTGTCCTTTGTAAAGCCTGAAATTCTTTGACCAATGCATCTCTCCATTCAGGGTACTTTAGGGCTTCTTTTAGTGATGGCTCCTCTGGAATTGCTTCTGTGTTGTGAGCTTGCGGCCATGGGATTGTGCCATCTTGGCGAACCAGAGGTCTGAACACATTGTTTTTTGCACGTGTAACCATTGGGTGATGAGGAATGGGAGTGGTTGGGGTAGCTGGCTGATGTGTTGGTGTAGTTGAGGATGTGGAGGTGGTAGATGGTGATTGTGTTGATGTAGGGTGAAGGGGATGTTGAGGAGGGGAAGATGGTGGAGTGGTATTAGTAGATGATGGAGACACAGGTGTACTGTATGTACTGGGTAGTATGGGTAAGGTGATGGATGTAGTGTCTGGTTGGTTTTGAGTGGTAGAGGGAGGAAGATGGCTGAAGGGAAAAGTGGTTTCATCAAAAACTACATCTCTGCTGATGTAAAGTCTCTGATTCTGTAGGTCAAGACATTCACAACCTTTGTAGTTTGAGCAGTAACCTAGAAACACACAGTAGGATGATCTGTATGAGAGCTTGTGGGCATTATAGGGTCTCAAATTGGGCCAACAGGAGCATCCAAACACTTTGAGATGAGAATAATCTGGGGATGTTTTATAGAGAGTCTGAAAAGGTGAACTCATTTGTAGAATAGGAGAGGGTGTTCTGTTCAGAAGATAGCCAGCAGTTTGAAAAGCTTTGGACCAGTATTTGAGAGGGACAGATGAGTGTGCTAGTAATGATAAGCCTCTGTCCACAATCACTCTGTGTCTCGACTCTACAGAGCCATTTTGAGGATGTGCATAGGGACAAGTAGTTCTCAAAGCAATTCCCTGTTCTGTTGCAACCTTTCTGAGAGGCAAAAATTCACCCCCCCCATCAGTCTGAATGGCCTTGACATTGACACTAAACTGTGTCTTAATAAACTGTAGAAACTTCACAACAGTAGGCAAAACAAATGATTTTAAAGGCAGAGGAAATATCCACATATACTTAGTGAAGTCATCAACAATAGACAAGTAGTAGCGTGCCCCACAAGTAGACAAAATTGGGGCAGGTCCCCACACATCCATGAATATCAAGTCAAAAGGTTTCTGAGAAACAGAACCAGTAGGGGGATAGGGAAGGGAGTGGAGTTTTC
The DNA here is from genome assembly GCA_023374045.1 of Limonium bicolor. NCBI lineage: Eukaryota > Viridiplantae > Streptophyta > Magnoliopsida > Caryophyllales > Plumbaginaceae > Limonium > Limonium bicolor. Next base: position 122,211,273 of record CM041779.1, read on the forward strand.
CCATATTACAGCCTTTGCAAGTGTGAGAAATAAAAGTGTTTCTAGTCACAGGTAATTTAAAGTGATTAATGATAAATTGAGTAACCCTTTGAGAGGGATGACCCAGTCTAATGTGCCAGATATTAGGAGTTGTTCTGGTAGCAATGGAGGCGGTAGTTGTGGTGGTAGGGTTAGCATTCTTGATAGTGGGGAAGCAGTAGAGACCATTGCTAGTTCCTCCTTGCAGCAGAAGAGTCCCCTTGGCCCGATCCTTTAGATTGAAATGAGAGTCATAGAATTCAAAGAAAACGTTATTAGTGGCACAAAATTTTTGAACAGAGAGAAGGTTTTTTGATAATTGAGGAACATGTAAGAGATTTGAGAGAAGGAAAGGACCAGATGGAGTGGGTAAGAGGCCAGATCCTTGATGCTTGATGGGTAGGGTAGAGGAGTTGCCAAAGGAGACTTCATCAGTGCCGGTAATAGGTTGAGATGAGATGTTCAAATTCTCAAAGTCATTGGTGAAGTGATGACTAGCTCCACTGTCAGGATACCAAACAGAATCTGATGTGGTGTAGTTAGCACCGAAGGAAGTATGAGCTTTAGACTGGAAAGAGTGATCAAATCTATGCCAGCACTCAGACCCTTTATGACCTGGTTTGTCACAGATTTGACAGATTAACCTGCCGTCAGATCTTCCTTTCTTGTACTGGGGTTTGTTCTGATTTCCTCTGAGTACTTGATTGTCCTCCTTTCTGATATTTTCCTTTCCCATAGCCTGAACCACTGGAGTAAGTAGATTTACCACCAGAATTATAGGTTGTTGTGGCATTTAATGTTGGCTGTTCCAGGACAGCTGTGTTCTGTTGCTGTATTCTAGCTTCATAGACAAGTAATTGCCCATAGAAATCAAATGATGTAATGCTTTCAGCCCTCATAGTGACATTAGTAACCACGGAATCAAATTCAGGGCCCTAAGCCGGTAACCATATAAGCCACTAAATCAGAGTCGCTAACTGGAGATCCTGCTGCAGCTAGAGCAGAAGCAAATGATTTTAACTTGTTGTAGTACTCTGTAATTGACTCAGCTCCCTTTTTATAGTTCATTAGCTGACATTTTATATGCATTATTCTTGCAGTAGACTGAGCATAAAACATCTGCTGTAGAGAGGTCCAGATTTGAGCTGATGTTTCGAGTTCTATTACCTGATTCACCAATTCATCAGTCATGGAGGTGGTCAAGACGGACATGACAAGTTGATCATATTGTTCCCAAGTTGCAGCAGCTGCAGGATCGCCAGAGGGTTTGGGCTTTGATCCATCAATCCAGCAGAAAAGACCATGGCCTTTCAGGTATGGCTCAAGCTGTTTCTTCCAGGTAGGATAGTTGTTTGGCGTTAGTTTGGTAAAGTGACTAGATGTAGAGATCAATGAAGGAAGGGAGAAAGAAGAAGATGAAGACAAGGTGTTTGTGGGAATGACAGTTTGAATGTTGCCAGGGCCGCTGGAGGAACTGACATGGCTGTTGTCTGGTGTGTGCGCCATTGTTGAATGAAGGAAATAGCGTGAGCTTTGATCGGCTCTGATACCATACGCGATCAATAGAATAGAGAGGATTGAATGTGTAAGATATTTCTTGTATTCAGTGTTGACGGCAGTGCTACAGAATGTACATATATATACTCTATGATTCTTTACCCTACTGTAGCTATAATATGTACTGGACTGGACTTATTTTATTTTTTTACAATACTTTAAGGGACTGGGCCCAGATGTTATTATTGGGCTTCCGATAACAGAGGCTGAATATTATTTGCTTCAGTACGCAGATCATAAATATGAATGTTGTGCCGTTGATTTGGAACTATAAGTGTTGTGATGTGGGTTTGTGAATGTTATTGTGAACATATGAATGCATTTATTAATAAGTGATAAATAGATGAATATCATATCAGTTGTCAAACAACTGTTAAAATAACGTAATTTTTTTTCCTTCCAAAAGGACCAAAGACAACTGTTAAAAACGGTTGTGATAGGTATCGAAAGTGGGAAATTAATAAGACCTATTACAACTGTTACTAACAGTCCTCTTATGTATATCTACTACAACCGTTAATAACAGTTGTAATAGGGCCATTTACAGTAGTTGTTTGGTGTCATAAGACAACTGTTAAATAACAGTTGTCTAATGTAATATCTACCTAAGACAACTGGTTCTGTTACAACTGTTAATAACAGTTGTCTTTGGATTTTTTAACAGTTGTCTATAGCAATTTTTGTAGTAGTGGGTCATCGCCCCGAATAAAACTGCCACATTTCCCCCAGACATGTAAAAGCAAGCTGGATATCTTTATATATTAAGCCAAACGCAGCATGAGAAACGGCTCAGGATTTCGGTAGTCCGTCCTTGTTGGAACCTTAACCGTGCGGCATGGAATTCTGCATCCTTTCAAGTTTCAGTGACCCTCTTCGAGCAGCCTACTCAATTTTTCTGCTTTTATTACCACAACATCAAACTCAATATTTACTTGAACCTTATTAGAGTTTCAATCACTTCTACCTCCAGGGTGAGAATTTGGAAACTTTATTATACAAACCAAGATTCGTTTCGTGGAAATATATATATCATCTTTTAAGCTAGTTGTATCCTAAATTGTAAAAGTGTATGGACACTGCCACTGCAGCAAGGAAATGATATGAGTTGAACTAGTACAGATGAAATCCAGGAAAGATTAATTTATTTGTACAAATGCACCTGAAGTAGTTCCAAGATCTTTTTTTTTATCAAGGGGCTACATGAGTAGCTATGTAACCATTACATGGTTTTATCAGCTAAGGTTTTCACCCCGCCAGAGCTTTTAACAAGAGTAAATTAACTTAAAAAAACATTCAGACACACTAGCGATTCACCCGATTCTAGAAAACAGGCAGCTCCACCGTCTTGAGAAAAACTAACACGTTTCAATTTCTTCTTCTATCTCTTAAGAAACATGTAGATCATTGGAGTCCCGGACCGACTATCCATACCGTTTTCTGCTTGAGTGGTATTTAGCACCCCTTCATCTTCTTCGTCTGAGTCTTGCTATTTGGTGACTTAGAAGAATATATATCTACCCTGTGTTCACCTCTTAGGAGTTGGTTTATTACAACCCTTTCTTAGGATGCGATCAATGTTCACCAGGGACTTACTTGGATATGGATAAGTTATGCGGAGCCGCTGCCCATATTTAAAACATTTTCTTGCTTCCGCCGAAGGTCTAAATCTTGGTTGTTTGGATTTTTTGCAACGAGGATGTTGTTGAAGACCCGGTTTTTGTGGACCAGAAATTTCCGGAGAGAGCTCAACATGTAGCTCAATTTTATCTAATACCTGTCCATTCACCGGGGTAGGCGCACCATTATTTGGTATAACAGTACACCCAACGCTTATATTCTGGTCAGCCTCCTCCTTGCTGGAACAAATTGAGTTTGATGTGCTATCTGAGAGTGAACTCTCCTGACTTGGGTAACTTAAATTATCATTATCAACACCCGGTACAGGGAGAGCCGACTGAGAGCATACAATTTGCGCCTCTTCCTGCATGTGGGAATTAATGTATTTAGGAGCGGGCGCCTCCTTTACTTTGTGGCTAGGAGGTACCTCCCCTTTATTAAAATAATCATTATCTCCCGACATCAAAAGTAGCTTTCCCATGCAGCCTTTATACTCCATGCGTGCCCATGCCAGTCCCATGCAGCCTTTATACTCCATGCGTGCCCATGCCAGTGACTGTTTGCATGCTTCCCAAAGTTCCAACACACCACGGAGGATATGAGCAATCGAATCCACGTGTGTATCACCATGCATCCCGATATTTGATATTCCTTCGTCTCTCCATGCATCCATCCTGATATTTCCTGTGTATCCAAACGGCATTTCAATAGTAAAGTTCTCTGTGCACCACCTCGGGATTTGTTGGGTATTAATTCTCCTGCCCATCTCTGTGTCGTCTCCCGATGGCTGCACCGAATCGTTTTCCTTCCGATCTATCGGCGACGGCACACCAAACTGCTCTTTCTCATTCTGCATCGGTGCAACTTTTTCTCCGATCTCCTCAGACCATACCTCTATTACACCCATGGTCGATCTCATGTTATCGAAGACGACTGTAATCTCTTCATTAATAATTTTGCAAATTTGAGTTTTTATGGTAACACATACTTCAAAATTGGTTGGCACCTGGCTCATATTAGTTTCGATTTCTATTATCTCCCCAAAACCTTGTAAAATGTCATTGACTGACTGTCTTGACCATGCCTGAGGTGGGATACCCCTGATGACCACGTTGACAACTCTTTTTGGCCTTGGCCTCGCTTCTGCCAAATCTCCACACACCATTCATCAGTATTCCATTTCCTTTTCTCTAGGAACAATTGACGATCTTCTGAACTCTTGAAAACAACGATATATTCACAGGCCGAGACACACATGATATGTTCCACTCCAACATTACTAGCAAAAGCTTCACGGACTTGGATCATCGCCTTCCTATTGTGTGTAGTCACCGATACACTCCTATCTAACAAGGGAATGATGACATCCGATGGAGAGAGATAGATTGGGGGACCTTGAGTTTCACCATCTTCCTTCGGGGAGTCCCTGTTCGACTCTTCCTGCCCAGCTTTTGGAGGTGCTACTATTGGAGATTGTGTAGCCTGATGATGTTGTTGCGCCGAGTGAGCATGTAGGTCGGCTCTCCTGGAGGTGAAGTGAGCTTCTGCTGATCCTTGTTTCCTCAAAGGCCTGGCAAATTGGGTATTAATCCTTACCCCATCTAAATGCCGACCATCAGTGCCAATAATGGCATCCTTTGCCTGCTGGATATTCTCGTATCCCACGAATGCGTATCGAGTGTTTGTTGGTATCCTCCGTTTACTAGGGCGGTGTACACTCACGATTCTTCCAAACTGTTGGAATAACCTCCATAGTGAGCCTAGAGTTGTGCCTTCATGAAGACTGTCAATGAATACAGTGCTCGACTCCATCCTGCTTTGCTTCACTTCCAGAGGCTTGGATGATAACCTTCGTTTGCTCCCCCCTCCAGCTAAGTATGATTCTGGTGATGATTACTAGTAGGCTGTTTTGTGACGCTGCTTGCAAGGAGGCAGTTTTGGTTGAGTAGGATGATAGGGAAAGGACAATGCGAGGGAGAGTTGGAGATTTTGGGGAGTTTCAGCGCTTGAACAGGGATGGTGGTAAGTACGGTGGTGGTGTGGTGGCTAGGGAGAAGGCCGGTAAATTTGGGTGGCGTCATACTGTGGGGGATGAGAGGGGGGGGGGGGGGGGGCGGACGACATTAGCGCTATGGAAGGAATCGTACTTCTTCAACCCCATCATCCATGGAATAGTGAACTGCTTTGCGTAGTCAAGTTTACACTTCACATAGTCAGAATTTAAAAGAATTTTATGATATTGTTCTTATTTTAAAATTTTCTATAAATACTCTCAAAAATTATAATATTCATCGAAAACTTATGATATATTAAAAAAATACCAAAAACACACTAATTTTTCCAAAAACGTAGCTAGCACCACCTGGATAATATTAACATCGACAAGGACGTGGGAGGGGCTCACTCTAAGATATAATTTTATGTATTTGTAAACTTTAAGTTAAATTTGGGTTAAAAAAATTGAAAATAGATATTTTTGGTAGTAGCACCGTTTTGACTAGTCACACGAAGTGACAACATAACTAGTCAAAACAGTTGATCTTGTTGACCGGTCAGCGAGTCAGCAAGTAAAGGAAAACAATTTTTAATTGTTGGGACAAAAAACAAAGCAGTTGACTCAGTAGCACGGGCTGCAATAAGGGCTCGGTGTCATTATGTTAATAAAATATGGCTTGGGGGTATGTTAACTAATTGGTCCACTACACAAATGAAACTTCATCAGTTCAGGGACTTGAGAATGGAACAAAAAGCAAGGATACTGACCTGTCTTCCAAAGAGAGATGCAACCATATTGAAGAGACAATTAATTATTTCACTTGCAAACATATCTGGGTGGGATAACCCCGGTTCGAACAGGAGAGTACGCCATGCTAATGTGCCTTGGATGATCCACATCTCAAGGTCAGGCGCGGATGGGCACATTTCGTGAAGAAAGCAAAAAAATAGAATAGAAGGCTGTTCGGGAAAAGCAGATATTTCAATTAATATAAAATAAAGAACCAGAGGTTCGCAGGGGCGTAGCGAAGATGTTTCGGACAAAAAATTGACGCACGTTCAACCAAGAAGAAAAGAGGAAAGTTTTTATTAAATGTAAAAAGTGGAAGTAAAAAAAGGACGTGTTAACCCTTCTAAAAGAGGAAGATAGTACTACCAAGAGAAAAGGTTTGATGGATAAGTTAGTGAAGATAATGGATTTTCTTTGGGAGACGGGCGCCTTAGGACGCCCCCAAGATATGTTTTCAGATACCGCTATACAATTACAACTCATCTTTTCTCAATGGATACAAAACACCCATGCTTTAGCGCCTAATGCAACGACTCCTTGTGCAACAGCAAGCACCAGTTTAACTTGGGGGGTGGTGATTTAGTAGCAATAGGCGGAAAAAGTCGCGTTGTTACCTATTCCATTAGGAACCGCAGATTTCTTGGTCCACCATATTCATGCATTTGCAATTCATGTGACGGTACTGATACTTCTGAAAGGTGTTCTATTTGCGCGTAGCTCCCGTTTGATACTGGATAAGGCAAAACGGAAGCAGTCAATTGATGGGTTGTCTTCAAAGTGTTCCAAGATGTAAGTCGTTGAAACACTTTGACTCTTTTGGTGAATGGACAAAGTCGATCAGCAAAATACCAATATAATAATGAGTAACTTTATTGATAGACTTTTTAGGGTTACAAGAAAGTATCTCATGCTTGGGGTTAGGCAGACAGACTCTGCCTAACACCTACACTCACTCCTCAATGATAAATCAATACAACATATGGATAAATAAGTGTAAAAGCTATGAATAGCTGGATATATGAATTGTAGCTTGTAATAGGAGACATGTCTCTTTTTCCTGGTGACTTTTCCCTAATATTGGAAGTATTGGGGCACAAAAGCACACATTACAATTGGTAATCCTAGCTCTTTATATAGCAAAGCCTCTGGAGCCGTTGAGGAAGTCTATTCCTGATATTTTAGGGATCAGACCGTTTTCCAGCACAAATTTTAGACTTGATTCAATTCTCGGGTAATTGAGGTTGTGACTTCGATTTTGGCGCTCAAGGATATTGACTGAAGATGATAAAACGTTGAGATCAGCCAGACACATTTTGATCCTTAATTTTTGCAGGTGGTTATGACAACCTGATCGATGGAGTCCTTCCTTGGACAAACAGACTCCTTCCTTAGACAACATATTCCTTTCTTAATGATGAACTTCTTCTTTGAACGATAAACTTCTTTCTTCAAACGACGAACTCTGTTACCCAAGATTGTATTTGAATTGATGCACTCTGTCTGTACTAATGGACTCCATCTATAGTGAAACTTCCAGTTCCAGCATTTCTTGATTTACTCCATTTGCAAGTAGATCGAGTCATCATCGGCAAAACCCAAAAGTTCCAATAATTTCACCCTTTTTGTCGATAATGGCGAAACCCATTGTGATTCCTCCTTAATCCATGCATTAGTAGAAGGATTGCATGTTCCCCCTGAATTTGAAAATTCTTTTGGGTGTGCACCCCGAATAGAGTCACTTTCAGGTTGATCATTGGTGCTTCTTCATAAAAAATGTTTGTCTTGGTCATCTCATAGCACCTGATGAAGGGCGGGGGCTAGAAAGAGTGGATTTTGATTAGGAACTTTGGCTCTGCATAAAACAACTGAAGTTTGTTTGAAGGTTGGATTCCATCTTGAAAACATAAAAGCACTCTGCCATCTCATAGGTTATCTTCAAATGGAGTATGTTAGTCAAACCTTGCTCTGATACCAATTGTAGGATCAATGGGTCTGACGCAGTTTTTCTAGGTTGTTAGACTCGAACAGACTACCTTGATCAAAATGTAACAGATATAATCAATCTTGTGGGATAGATGGGGCTGATGTAGTCTTTCTGGGTTGTTAGACCGAGACAAACTAGCTCGGGAAATAGAAGCAGTCAATTGATGGATTGTCTTCAAAGTATTCCAAGATGTAAGTTGTTGAAACACTTTGACTCTTTCGGTGAATGAACGGAGTCAATTAACAAAATACCAGTAAAAGATTGAGAAACTTTATTGATAGACTTTTTAGGATTACAAGAAAGTATCTCACACTTAGGGTTAACTCTGCCTAACGCCTACACTCACTCCTCAACTATAAATCAATACAACATATGAAGAAAAGTGTAAAAGCTTTAAATAGCTAGATATATGAATTGTAGCTTGTAATATGAGACATCTCTCTTTTTTCTAGGCATAATATAGGAAGTATTAGGGCGGAAAAGCACACATTACAACTGATAATCCTAGCTCTTTATATAGCAAAGCCTCTGGAGCCGTTGAGGGAGTCTATTTCCAATATTTTAGGGATCAAACCAATTCATACTTGACTCAATTCTTGGGTAATTGAGGTTGTGACTCCGGTTTTTGAGGCTTAAGGAACTTGACAGAAGATGATAGAATGTTGGGATTAGCTAGACAGGTTTTGATCCTTAATTTTTGCTGGTGGTCATAACAACCTGATCGATGGATTCTTTCCTTGGACAGATAGACTCATTCCTTAGACAATAGACTCCTTCCTTAATGATGAACTTCTTCTTTGAATGATAGACTTCTTTCTTCAAACGATGGACTCTGTTACCTGAGATTATGTTTAAAATGTTGCACTTTGTCTGTACTGATGGACTCCATTGATAGAAAAACTTTCAGTTCCATCATTTCTTGATTGACTCCATTTGCACGTAGATTGAGTCATCATCGGTAAAACCCAAAACTTCTAACAATCATTGAGCAAAATAAAGCTTTCTGTTGCATCTTATATTGCATCCTCTTTTCAGCAACCGTATGGTGGCAACTTGTCCCCTTGGCGACCTCCTCAGTCCAGCTTTATCTTAATTTGTATTGAAGTTTCTAGTAAGAAATGGTACCCTATCCAGATTGGTAGTCTTACAGGGGATTCAGTAGGAATTCTAGTGATAGCTTTCAACAAGATCTTGAGTAGCACATGTAATGTGCATATAACGGTGATCAAAGTAGCTTGTCTAGTAGTAGAACATGCACTTTGTGAGGGTATCTAATGTATCTGTTTTGACAATATTGTTGGGAAAATTACAAACATGAGTAATTAAACCTAGCTAAACAGGCAAGTGCACCCAATTTGTTGCAATATAACAAGTGTCGTATCCACAAGGAAATTGGTTTCTAAATCCCAAGCTTCGGTACTTTAGTAAAAATGCAAATAAAAACAATAAACGGGGGTTTAGCCGATGGCAAGCTTAGTTGTTTGTAAACGGAAAAGCAATCAAACAGTAAATTGTTTGTTTGATGGAATGGGTGGAAAAGTACCCTAGGATAGTGGGGAATCACCTAAATCACACAAAGAATCTTATAACCATAACTTATTATATCATTGTCTATTAGAGTTCAATTCATGAATCCCCAAATAATGGGAAACCCAATTCTTACCTAATTAGTCAAACCCTTTAATTAAAGGAGGTTTAAGTCACTAAGTAGCATTAACAAAAACTCTTAAATAATAGCCCTAAGATTTTACCCCCAAAATCAAGAGAGCAAAAGTTAGGGTTTATCCCCCTTTTGGTCTAGTTCCAAACTCAAACTCAAATGTTGAATGAAACCACCATAAATGTCATAGTTTATCAAATTAGAGCATTAATTGATATTGAAGGAGATAAGAACAAGAGCATTCAATGAGTTAGGTCACAAGCATTCAATGTGCAATATTAGGGTTAAACCCCATCCTAGGATACAAAATTGGACTACTCAACCATTGGAAAGGAAAAGAGAAGGGAAAAGAGGGATTTAGCCATTAGAGGAGCTTTTGAGCTTTACTGGAGGTAGATTTCTTCACTTTTTTCTTCCTCTTCTCCTCTTCTTTCTCCTTCTTGGTCACCTCTCTCTCCTCTATTTCTGGCTGGAGTCGTGTGGAATAATTGATAAGGATAGATGCCCCCAAATCTAGCTTTTTAAAACATAAAAATGGGCAATTTTTCCGTCCGACCGACCTTGCCAAGGTCGGTCTTGTGGGTCGGTCGGACTCTCTGGTGAGGGAAGCAATTTCGGACGCGTTTTTAAGCTCGACCGACCTTACCAAGGTTGGTCCTAAGGTCGGTCAATTCCAGTAGCTTTCGGCCCCTGAAATTTGCAATTCCGGCCTCCGGAACTTCCGACCTACCCTGTCAAGGTCGGTCGGAACCAGTAGTGATTTTCTCCAACTTGTGCAGGACCTAGAATCTTTGTTGTGGCTCGGAATCGCTCCCCGTTTATGGCGTTGGAAAGCTTGAAAGATGGAGGATCTGTTGATGCACTCCACTAGCTCTAAAAGAACCCAAAAGTATACTCAAAATGAGCTTTTACCTATCAATAGATCAAACTATATAAGTTCACTATCAATCACAAAAACACTCTATTAAGTGGTGAAATAGGTTATGCACCGAGTAAAATGAAGGTGAATAAAGACCTTAAAATAGCATTATTTCACCACTTATCAAATATCCACGAAGAAAGGAAGGAGAAAATGTTCAGAGTGAGATGGAAGAAGATTCAAAAAAATTTGTTACTCCTTATATAGTTGTGTGTGTAATTTCGGATATGATATGATTAGCTTTCTCACCCTTCTTATTTTAAAAATGTATAATAATTTTTTGGATATGACCAGATTTGGAAAAGAAATCATATTCTAGAATCGTGACTCGATCCCACGATCCTGTGATTTTATGTTCCAAATTCATAGTTACGATCCGGATTACAGGTTGGATCAGAGCCATGTAGAACCATCAAAGGATTGAAACTAGCCTTTCTAGCAGTATCGTTGCTTTCTTTTTTTGCAGCTTTTTCATGATTACATTACATGATCTTACGATCCTATACTCTAGATCCATAGTACGATCCTATGATCCCAACTTTATTTATAGTTTATGTTTTTCATATATAAATTATATCATAATAAGATATAAAGGAATAAAAAGATCTCAAAATTTTGTAGAATGTCTCATAATCCATAAAATATCATGACTTTGAACATTGCAACTGGATGTTATTAAAATAACTTTTATATGTAGATTTATTTGAGGTCATTGAGCGGATAAGGATAAAGACTGGAATATCACTTCTTGTTACTCTCCATCATGAAAGATTACAATATATACCTATGTGTTCAAAAAATGTATAACATTTAAAGTGTTATTTAATATTGTAATGATTGAAAAATTCAAAGTTATAAAGCTCTAAAGTAGAAAATGAAAAAAAACTTAAAAGAACCAATACAAATTTATAAAATGTTATTCATTACTCTTATCATTTTTTTTCTTCTTGGTTTATAACTGAAACAATAAGCTGTTAGAACTCATTTTACTTTGCCTTCCATTTGCTTACTTACTCTTTTGGATGAGCAAGGATGTGAAAACCCAAGTTTTTTTTAAGTAAAGAACTTGTAGCTCATAATGTTTGCTGGGAGGGTGATGAAAGAAATTAAGACGGACATAAAAATTATGAAGTCTGTGGATTTGATTTATGTTTAACCTATCTTATTAAATTTTATCTTTTTTATGGACAATATTATGAGAACTCATATGATTTGCTTATCTATATTTCAATTTTGTAAGTGTACTATCATAGTTGTGGTCTTAATTTTATTTTTTAATTCAATTATGTTATATATTTTTACTCAAATTAAACTTTATGCTTTAAATAGAAGTTATTTATAACATATGTATATTTCTGAACAATATTAACTCATTTTTATAGGATCGAACGATCCCACGATTCGATCCCATGATCTGATCATGTGGGTCACTTACAATCTTAGTGTGATCCAAAAAACATTGATTCTATTCTTTTCATGTCCAAGTCTTAAGGTTGCGTTCACCTGCAGCATAAATGCAACATATATGTCAACATATATGTTGTGACATATGTTAGTTTAGCCTCATTTATTTGTTTTGTTGTGCGGTTAAAAGAGCATAAATGTCAGCATAAATGCCCACAGCATATGCTGCTTTTTCGTTTCCGCGCTTTCACTGATACCAAACTGTAACACCCCGGTTTCCAGGATCTAAAACCACCACCTTAATTATTATCACACACACACACACACACATATATATATATATATATATAATATATATATACTTTTTTTTACATCAACATACCTGTATTCATATATCATAAAAAGAGATACATCAGTGAAAGTTTTACAAAAAACAATCGGGAGTTACCGCCACATCTGCTACCCACTGCAGGTGCACAGGCTAATCCCCACCACTACTCCTGCTGTCAAAAATTCTATCGTCACACCTACAAACACCTTATACGACAAAAGTTCTACCGTCAAGTTCCTTTCCACACACCATACAACCAACCCCTTCCACTGCTAACCCTACGTTAGCTCTAAGTACCTATTTTACAGCCAAAAAGATGAAGGGGTGACAAAAAGAGTTAACTACATCCCTCTTCCTAGTTTTCACCAACATATTCTACGAAACTATCAGCTTAGTGTGTTACGGTTGAGTTAATCCCATACTCTGCATGTCTAAAGCCCTCGTGGTCTGGATCCACTCCTCGTAGGTATTCCTAGTGACTCCTGGCGACAGCTCCTTATAGCAAGTATAGTAAGCACACACGTAAAGGGTATCGTACATGGTATCTTCATACCATGTGATCTCCCCGAAGAAGTCCGCCTGCAACCATAAATACATATACACACCCAAAAGGGGTTGCAAATAAAATCAGCGAAACTGAGTAACAAATACCACACCCTGTAAAATTCGTTTTCTCTTGGAAATTCATTTAACCATTATTATAAACACACACAACAATTACAAGGGAGTATAATTATTAAAATGCTTCACGCCCAATTTACCTTCCTTGCATTAATGACAAACCTATAGGTCACTTATTTCAGAATAATAACATGGGATGATTCCCAATATGAAAGTTCCACCACCGCCACCTCACCATATAATCCTTAAGTGTGCACACCCCCTAAGGTTAACATAACACTTAGAGTAGACTATCGGTCACTTCTTTTCATGGGACGGAAATGTAAAGAACCCGACTGATAAATCATAAAAGATTTAATTTTAAGGATGGGCTAACCATACCGCTTCTTTTCTCCCTTCACAATGCAATTACTATGACTATTGATTAAAAACGTTACTTATCTTATGACATTTTTTACAAGTTACTTTACACAATGCTTCAAATAATTTATAAAAAAATAGTACTACTTCTTTAGCCAAATTAAAAAAAGCACATTAATAATACTAATTTACAATATATTATTTATAATACTAATAGATTAATAAAATAAAAAACCCATAAATATACACACTTGTTGATATATGAATTAAAATATTAAAAAGGTACATAAAAATATGAATATATATAAAATATTAACATACTAAGTTACAAAATATAATATATTATTAAAAGTTACAATTTCACTAAATAAATTCACACAACATTATTAGAAAATTTGAAACTCTTGTTCTCTTTTTTACACTTTTATATTTGTAAGAATTATAAAATTATAGAAAATTACAATATAATATTTAGAAGTTGCAATTTTTACTTAAATAATAAAAATTAAATTTATTGGTCATATAAATATTTTTTATTTTCTTTGGTTTCTTAGGTTTTTATTGTAAATTAAATACTCATAGTTTCTAAATTTTTTCTTCTAATTTTTTTAACAAAATATAGTTTAAACTGTAATATAATATTTATAATTGTAGTACCAAAAATGATAAACACATTGTACATAACTAACTTAACTAAGTGCTGCAAATATGCCGCACTATCAAACAACAGTTTTTAAAACAGCTACAAATATGTCAGCACAAAACTACCAACAAATGTACTTCAAATATGTCAACATAAAACAGCTACCCAAATATGCTGCCGAAACGCCCCAAACAGGCAAACAGTGCCTAAGAGCATCTATAGCAAGGGGTGATTCCACCCATTCCTTACAAAGAAATTAAAATAAGCTCCTACAAAAGAGTGGAATCCACCACTTTTCTCTCTCCAAGTGTCTTAGCTAAGGAATGTGCAAAGTATGGCCCCATTCTTTTACATTTTTGTGTGAACTAGTTGGTAGTTGAAACTGACTGATATGGGCTGATGATTGATTTCAAAACTAGGTGATTGTGTAAAAACTTATATAAGTTGTTCTTTTTGTATTAGAGTTTTGAACTAATAAACCAACCGATAATGTGACTGACAATATGTAAACCAACTGATAATGCGACTGATAATGCATAAACCAGCTGATTAACTAACTAATAATGCTGTTTTGAATAAGCTTCATGAGTAAATGGTTTCTGACCCATAATACAACAAAAGAATGAGCAAATGATCATTCCAGCTGATAATATATAAACCAGCTGATAATACATAAACCAACTGATACTATTTTATGTATTATAATAAGAAAAAAGTAGGAGAGAGCTAGATAAAGTAGTGTATGGTATTGTATAAATAAAGAAGTGAGAGAATGTTAGGACTTTTGTTATTGTAGTGTGAATAGATTGATAGAGTTGCTTATAGAATAAGATAATATATAATAATGATGTGACATCTAGGAAAATAAATAGATAACTTATTGGTGTGGATGCGGTAAGAGTTTTTATTTTAACTGTTGAATATAAATTTCAAAAGTTAAAAAAGTACTTGTAGAGAATTCAGAATACATTCCAAACTGTCGGGAAAGAGCAAATGCAAAAACCGCAAGGAAGAAAGAGTTCTACACCCTCCGCTGTTTCGTCGTTCTCCCGCTTCACGTCAGCAACCCTACTACTCAAACTTCGTAGTCTTTATATCTTTCAGAATTGGATCTTTTTGTCGACTGCTGCCTCGGCCCAGCGTTTCCTTGGGCGGCGCAACAGAGTGACCCATAGCTTCGGCCATGGCTTGATGGATTGACGGGGTATGCGCCTGCTCCCAAGAAGTGGGGCTATCAATCGGTTTTTCACCCAGTCGGTTAGTGGTCGTGGTCTGCTGAAAAGAAGGCGCTCCTACAGTGTCTCCGGAGGTGCGTTGTCGGCTTTGGCGTGCGATGAAGACCAGGTGTTTGATGATTTGCCTGGCCATGATTCCTTCCTGAAATTCAGAAGCTATCCTCCAGTGAATTGCTTGTGCACTCTGCCACAGGAAAGTCGCTTGTATCCCTTCGTGGTTAAATTGTTTCACACGCTCGACTGGTATGCTGCGAGGGAAGTAAGGTTCTCGGAAGCTGTGCAGAGGTATGGATTACAACACTCAATCGAGGTGTTTAGTATCATTGTTCATGTGTTTTCTACGGCGGGCATGCAGAAAGAGGTGCATTCTCTGCTCAGAAATGTTGTTCGATACTATGAAAGAGCTGATTGTGATATCAATCAGCTGTTCCAGGTATTGTTGGATTCGCCTACTAACAGGGAAAGTTCCAGGCTTTCAATCAACATCCTTGTTAAAGTTCTGGCCGAACTTTCCCTTCTGGAACATGCGCTGGATGTGTATGTTCAGGCCAAGAGGACCGGGCTTGTGTTAGATGTCTTACCGTGTAATTTCCTACTCAAGTGCTTGGGAGAAACTGGGCAGGGAGATGTCTTGGAGGCTTTGTTCGAAGAGATGAAGAGTTCAGGGCCTTCTCCTAATGAATATACCTATACGATAGTAATCAATTTTTACTGTAAAAGGCAGTCAAAGAGAAAACGTCAGATAGAAATGATGAGAAAAGCACATGAGGTTTTTGAGCACATGAAGAAGAGTGGTGAAAGCCCTTCTGCTGTAACATATGCTGTGTATGTTGGCGGCCTTTGTAGGTCAGGCCATATAGAGTCAGCTATAGGTTTTATTCTGAACTTGAGAAATGATAACGTACCCTTAAGTGTATCTTGTTTCAATGCTATTATGAGTGAGTTCTGCAAAAAGGGTGAAACCGATGAAGCACTCAGAGTATTTAATGAAATGAAGTACATTGGAATATCACCAGACACTTACAGCTATAGCATTCTAATTGGAGGACTGTGCCGTCAGGACAGACTTGAGGAAGCTCTCTGTTTTATGAAGGAGATGGAAAGACAAAAGATGGAGATTCCCCTCGTGACATATACTTCAATGATACAAGGATTTTGTAAGATTGGGATGGTTGGTTTTGCTCTTGAGTTATTCCGTTCTCTTCAAGACTGTGGCTACAAGTGTGATTGGGTGATTTATGATGTCCTAATAAAGGGCTTTTGTTCTGTTAATGAAACGGATAATGCGGTCAAGCTGTTGCAGGAGATGATCAACAATAATGTAATCCCCAATGTTAGGAGCTTCAACCACCTCATCCGTTACTTCTGTAACACAGGGCTATTAGAGATGGCCTTGAGGTGTTACATTATTATGTTTGAGAGTGGTGTTCATCCAACCATTTCAACATTTAATGCCATTGTAAATGGGTATTGCAAGGCAGGAAGGCTGGTAGAGGCTTTATATTACATGCAGGAAGTCCAAAATCATGGTATTGTTGCACTCAATGTGCACCACTACAACACAATTATCAACCAGCTGAGCAACGAAGGTTACCCTGATAGGGCATGGGAAATTCTCACGTTGATGCTGAAGACTAATTGTGTTCCAAATATTGTAACTTATAGTATCATTGCTGATGGTTATGCCAGACATTTAGATATCAAGAAAACCCTTGTGTTGTATGCAAGGAGTTTCAAGCTTGGAGTCCCACCAGATTGTTTTCTTTACCATCATCATTAATATGTTCGCAAGTGCAGGAAGAATGCAAGATGCGTATCACTATTTCAAGGAAATGATTCGAAAGGGTCTGAATCCAGATACGATAGCTTACACATCAATTATAGCCGGGTTTTGCAAAAATGGTGATATGAGGAAGGCATGGAGCTTTTATAAGGACATGTTAGAGAGAGGAAACATGCCTGATGTTGTTACCTACACATGTCTAATTCAAGGGTTCTGTCAGTTAAATCGGATGGATATGGCTACCATGCTTCACGAGGAAATGAAGGTGAAGAAGATTCCCGCTGATGTGCAGACTTATACTGTACTAATTTCTGCACATAGAAGACTTGGAAATGCAGATGCGGTAGATGATTTGGTCCAAGAAATGGAGATAAATGGAGTTTACCCTGATGAATTTCTTGGGGAAGTCCTTGGATTGGATGTTAATTTTATTGATAACGGTTAGGGGAGGTTAGGAACTAGTGCTTCAGATACGTTAACGTGTCGTCTTTTGCCTCTTTGATTATGCATAAATGGGAACGTCTCTGACAAGTGGATGATCTAGACAACTCAAACTGGCAACTGGTTTTTGGCAATTGCATTTTTAAGCTTCTATGGCTAGATTACTGACTTCTTCCATTCCATGATTAAGTTGGTTTTCACCAACTTGTACATGTATACATGTGGTTGATTACATGGTCAAACAGGTGTGCAGTAAGCTTTAAATTTTATACTTGGTGACTGGTGATTAGTGTCGTATGTCTCAGAATTGTTAAGACTGTGATTAAGAAATTGCTGCTTGTGTGATTCAGGAGCCGATACACAAGTCAGTGGAAGTATACACATTTTTCACGTGCATTGGCATATTTTGTTCGCCCTTGATCGTGATGGAGGAGGCTGTCACGTAATCTAATAACAGCATTGGTAAGATATGCTCATGTTTTTCTCAATTCAGAATACCTTTAGCCGTAGGTCATTTTTTAAGTTCCTGACCGAAAAATTATTGTTACATGCTTTTGCTGATATCTTTAAGACTGTTGGTGATGCGATCTTGTACAGGTAGCTGCATGAGAATTAGGCGGAAGATTGAAAACTGTTTCGTAAACGTTTAGAAAACAACAAGAATTACTTCGAGCTGATACATCTAATCTAATCTGTCACAACCGCTCTAGGGAGTAAGGGTTGAAGTTTACGGACCAAAAGGAATTGTGGTTGGATGGATAGAAACTGCAGCGGTGGGAAGATCTGGAAAATTATTGGTTTCTTGGGGATGATGAAGAAGTAATGGTGTTGGAGCAATGGCAAAAAATAAGAGCTGGATTGCAATCAAGGGGGAGATTCTCTTGTGTGCCTCTGGGTAGGAACTGTAGCTCAAGTCAGTAAACGTAGGGTTGTAACCAAGATACAAACCACGATTTGCTACCCCCTTAACATAAGTATGACCGACAGCGTTCAGGCTATACATCTATGAGACAACGACCCTGGCCATTATTAGTATCTACGCTGTAACATTTCTGTTCGTTATTGTGATCTTCAACCCGTAGGGTATGGTCTTCTGATTCCCATATTCTGCTCTTTTTATTTGCATCGCCTGCTCCCAAAGCATTAGTTAAAATTGGTGTTTATATTATTGTTCTGCCTAATCATCGAGGGATTGTAAGTTGTAAACATCAATTGAAGTAGTATTTAGTGCTGCTGGCTGTTTAATTCTGTACAAGCAAATTTGCATCTCTGTACAGCTCAGCGGGTACATAAATGGTGGATTAAGCCTTACCGAGTATGTGTGGTAACAAAGAAAGCTCAGAGAGCTGTTTCGGACCCTATCAGCCATCTCTCCTTTCTACCAACACATGCTCTGAAACACCCCAAGAGAATGTGGGAGCTCCTTAATATTCCACCGCAAACTAGATCCGTCGATGACACAGTAATTTTTTTATTATTTACAACACCTACGGATCGGTCGTGCAGTGGTAGCGTGTCTTTGAGTGTACAATTCACATTGGGTTCAATCAAATTCCCCAATCTAAATTGTGGAATATCTTTTTCTCACTCTTACAGTATTTCTCATCCAACCAGAGATCAACTGTAAGATGATCATCATTTAAGCCTATGCTTCCTGCGAATTCTGAACACATCGTATTGGGTATTTTTCACAATGATTTCCTAAATAAGACTTAGCGTCTCATATACCCCTTCACCGCTGGAAGCGAGTCTGACTCGGTCACAAAAACAAACCACGCAGACTCCATGACAATCTGAACCCCTAATCTCTACCACGACCTCAGGCAGGAATGATTAGTGAACATCCTCCAATATCTCTAAGACCCCGTTCGATACGGAGCGTCAAAATTTTGGGCGAATCCTGGGCTTCACAATTGAAGACGTTCGATGACGGCGACTACTAAAATGCTAATATTTCCCGTCAAATGACCATCGTATCCCCCACTTTCACCTTCTACAAGCTGCCAATCCTTCTTCGTTTTCTTCAGCGCAGAATCACGAACCACCGCACCATGCCATCTTCTGCACACAAAATGCTATGACAGCAGATACACATGGTAACCTAGCAAGAGCACGACAGTAGTAACTTACCGTTGCTGAATCACGACTGTCAATCCCGAACAATCCCGACAAGCTTGCTGAAAAAAAGTGCAACAGAAAGATGAACAATGGCAGAAATTAAATTCAAAATGGAAAGGGAAATATCAAGTGTAAACATTACCTATCGGCTGTGTAGTTCTTCATACAGCGTAGCTGGTGGCAAGTCGATACCTCCCAGATGCAGGGTGGTTGAACATTAACGGAGCTTAGTGATGGAGATGAGTAATTTCAAATTGAAAGACAGGGGCAACTTTGTAATGTTGAAGTGTGGATCAGATTAATCGGATGGAAAAAGTCACTGAAATTGTGCAAACGCAGGTGTTTGCTGCGTTTGGATAAATGTCCCGTTGGAGATTAATCTCCACGTTAATGGAGCGATAAAGGTGGACAAATCGCCCGCGATTTGGACGAAAACGATGATTCATCGGGTTCGAACGGGCCCTAAGCCAAACCCAAGAAGCCCACCTTTCTCATCCCTCACCATCGCCAAAGTGAGCTAGCACCCGAACCCCATAACCCCCCACGTCATAATTCACCTTGACCTGGACAGGCATAGAGGAACCCATATGTCAAGGAAACATCAAAGTCCCTACCATCCCTATTAACTGAATTAAACTAAGAAAGGAAAGACTGAGCCACAAGGAACCCATCAAAGACAAAAGTAGCCTCCCCTAAACATCACCCCATTACCCACCCATTAGATCGACCAACAAGTAGAGAGCACACAAACCAACTCATCAAGTGAATTCACCTCAACCACCCTGTCCAGCCAGCTCTGCATATCAAGACCCAACTTACGAGGCAGAAGAGAGTCTATGAGGGAGATCTTCTAACACGTTGCAGGACCGTTCAAACAGTGGAAGAACGTACGTAGTCACTCCTCAAAACCCCACAACAGGGACACAATTTGTCACCAGTTTGCATCTAGCCAGTTAGCCTATAAAGGTAAAAACCCATGCCAAAACCGCCAAGCAAACATGACCACCATTGAACGAAGATTTAAAATCGTACCTTCACGATACCTTAACATCAATTGGCCAAACCGTCTAATGTACCCGGTCTCCCCACTAACAGAATCCATCAGGTTAATTCTCAATTCCCACTAGAGATTGAATTCTTTTTTCCCAAATACTTTTTTACCATTGGTCATTGACTGCTGACCATAAACTGGATGTTGATCGGTGACTATTGATCAACGACCGTTGACTAGTGACGGACGGTCGATTAGTGAATGTTTATTTCCTCTTCCCATGTACAAACAAATGGACACAAACATCAAAAGGGGTTATTTCTGAATGTTGTCATCCCTTCCTTGATTCCATTTTGTTTATCTTATCCAAACCACATAGCCCCTAATAATTTTGAAATAAGAGTTTTAGCATAAATATTTAAATTGGGTGCAGGTTAAGTATTTTAAAATTTTAAACTAGGTTTGGTTGATCTATGTACCGAAAAAAAGGCAAACAAATGGTAATGCTATCTCAAAAATAATAACACACTACAAAACTCTATAAGTAACACTATATTGGCTAAATACAGTTCATATAAACCAAATATCTCGACATCATCATAGCCCTTATTCTATTAAGTTCTAAAAATATATTTTATTCAACGTGGATATTTTTAACTCACATTTTCTCCATATTGCATTTCCTATTTTAAAAATAAACTTAAAAAGTGAAATTCGCTCTTATTTCAGTAGGGGTGGCAAAAGGGTTCATGGGTCGTGTTAGATAAACTCATTCTGACCTGTTTATTAAGTGGGTTGACCCAGCCTAACCCAATTAATTAATTAATTATATTCCAAATATTAAACCTAAACCCAACTCATTTATTAAATGGTTGACCTGCCCAACTCAATTAATTAATCGTGTCCAAATATGAAACTCAAACCCACATTTATTAAACTCAAACCTAACCAGCGTAACCCGTTTAGTTTATATAAGAAAATTATTTGACTAACTAACATGAATTTTTGTAATTCTACGATATTATTAACTTTACTTTAATAAAAAATTTAATTTTTAATATTTGTATATCATATTAATATTAAAATTTCACAAAACATATATAATATATTTATAAATATATATAATATAAAATACTTAATTGGGTTAGCGGGTTAACGTACTAAACCCAGACCCGACACAGTTATAACAGTTTGTGTCCGGTTTGACCTATTTATTCAATCGTGTCAAATTCCAAAACTCAAACCTGATAAACTTTGTATCGGGTTCATATGGGTCAAACAGCTGGTGTTAAAATTACCACCCTTAATTTTCACTCTCGTTATAAATACTCATAGTTGGATTGTGAGATGGGCTGTTTGCATTGATGTCCCATGACACTTTTGTATTTCCTTCCGCTGTACATAAAATATGCATTATGTGTCGTGTATATGGCCTTGTTTGATACTTATTATTGTAGGTGTCACTGAGGTTTTCCAATAATTCCCCATATGTAATGTGATTCACTTCTTATTACTAAATAGTTCTTTAAGCCTCAAATTATAAATTATAAATTTTTAAGACTTATATCTTAATCTTTACTTCTTATATTATTAAATTTAATATTTAAAAGATTTATTTATGATAAAAAATTACATTACATATAGTGGGATATGTGAATCATAGGTGAAACCATCTTGTTGTTCTTCCTATACCACAAATAGTCACCCCCATTGTTATTAAGAATACTTTCAAACCAAAAGTCAACTAATTATGCTTGAAGTCTCTCAAATTTAGTAAAAAATAAAATAAAAATTGTTATATAAGTAACACCCCAGATTTTGGACCACCTAAAACTCATAACAATGCAGCGGAAGACTTACAAACTCAACCCGGGGTGCTACCGCCATACTCACCTACTAGTGAATGCTAAGGCTAACTACCACTATATCAAATTAGTAGAGATTTCAAACTCTTTATATATATGCTCAAGTCTAACCACGACTTTCAACAACTTATACATCCAAAATCATCTGTCAACCTTCACTAACACCAACTAACAACTTCCTTCATAGCCAGTCATTAACTCACAACATCTTTACTAGCTTACACAGAGAGTTTAAACCTAATACATAAGTACTTTATGGATAATTACACCACTCTTTAACTTGAGTCTCTAGTCCTCTTTAGCTTCACTCTCTCATGCAACTTCATAACTAGGGGAAACACCGTCTTTTTCGTACCTGTGGTCAGTCTACAATCACAAAGAAAAGACACAGGGCGTAACGCCAAAATCAGCAACGCTGAGGAACTCCATCATAGCTGTAAAATACATTTTACCTTTTAAAACTCCAAGAATGGTAATCATAACAACAAAGAGAATAGCATAACCATAACAAGATTAGCACATAAAATCATAGTATAGCACCACCTGTTTCTTACCTTAGCATAAGGTGCATTAATATCATTCAAGATATTACGAAATGTCACTCACCAAAATATAATATCAACAGTAGGCAACATAGCCAATGTCCAAATCCACCAAGCAAAATTGAACATCCTGATATAATTTCCACCACAAGTACAACATTGGTCCTATGGCCGGATTTATAGAGTCCGACCTCTTCCAATGGCCGTATGCCAGATTATAGAGTCCGACCTCTTCCAATTGTCGTATGCCCAGATTTACAGAGTCAGACCTCTTCCACCTCACCCCATGTTCTGAAGTGTGCACATCCCCTATGAATCATCAGTACATAGAGTAGATCATGATGACTTAGTGTAACACCCCTACCGCAAATCCCGTCATTCCGTCTAATCTCCTTGTACTTTCATACTTACGCAGCGGATACTTTCTTACACAACAGCGGGTGATACAATGCCATTAGCCACCCACGTGACTAACAAGGCCTACTTCCATTACAGCATCGGTCTGATGGACCGGAATATCCGAGTACTAAAACAAATACAATTCATACTTCAATTACAAACCGAGTGCTACGATTCTCCGTTCAATACATTGCTCAATCCTTACCTTACAATATACCGAGTTTCCTGAGTATGATACTAATATACACCATCTTCCGCATACCTACACACACTCATTAGGAGTCTAACATTTACCCATTCCTCATAATCTACATGCTTCCAAATACAGAAGGGTGTACCGCTTGGTACACCGACATTTCAAGGGCTACAAGCCTTATACAATATTTACCATCCACAATTTACCCCTAGCTAACTAAGCATAACAAGCTAGTCTCAGCTTCGACCAAAAGCAGCTTCGGGTACTGGAAAATAAAAACAGTGCCCCAAGGGCTCAGCGAACGCTGCATATGAAATTCGTATACCCACGTACTAGCGAGGGTACGCCGACTACTTGGTCGAATACATGCAGAGGGTTATTTTCTGAGTGGTTAAACTGGTGTAAAATTAAAAGAAAGAAATTAAAAAAACTCAAAATAAACGTCGGGCTGCAAACAAATCCTGGTCTAGTAGTAAAACAAGTGTCGTATCCACAGGGAGATTGTTCAATTTATCCTAGTCTTGGTAGTACTTAAAACTGTAAAAAGGGGTTTAGCCGGAGGCAAGCTTGATTTGTTGTTGGATTAATACAGAAATAATAAAACAGTAAAAAGGTGAATTAAGTGATGTGGATGGAAAAATGTATCCTAGGATAGCGGGGGAATTTCCTAAATTACTTAAACATATTTATAACCATGTCTCAATTATTATTGTCTATTAGAGTTAATAATTGTCAGTTACGAACTCTTAATAATAGCCTTAATATTTTCCTGCTCAGTCCGGAGTGTAATACTAGATTAATTCCTTTGTGGTACTTAGACTATCTCAAAATCAGTGTTGATAGTTACCAAATAAATGCAGTCGTTTGTCGCGCAAAGCATTAACATTAGTTGAAAGGAATTAAAACAAGTTAACAAGTGAGACAGGTGATAAATATTGTTTACGTAATTTAGAAATAAATCCCCATCCTAGGATACAAAAAGAAAATTACTCAGACATTAACGGAGATAAGAAGATAGCACAGACAGATTTTGACATATTTCAGAGGAAGAAACTGGTCTGCTCTCGCTCGTACTGCTCTTCTATTTCTTTGTTACTGCGTGAGTGTGGAATGATGTGGTGTTACGGGAGGAAAATAAGTGGAAGCGAATGGATGAGTGTGGTGAGCGAATTCAGACTCCCGTTGTGCGTGGTGTATTTTTATGTTGAAGGGGTGAGTTTATATAGAGGCAGAGGAGAAGAAGATCCGTACGAATTTGATTGCAGACTGATTGCTTCATTTAATACAGGGGACAGAGAGTGTGCAGAAGCGTGAATTAAGGTAGGCGTTGGAGACAGTGGACGAGTTGCAGACAGACAGTCGGCGGCAAGTTGCAGACGACGGGCGAGCGAAGAAGAACACTGGCGCCCGTCCCGCGCCTTGGTCTTGTCTGCGTGCAATCAGGCGGTCGCCTCTACTCCTTGTCCGCCTCCGAACAGGCGTTGCCTGTGGTTCATCCGCCTCCAAACAGGAGGTTGCACTTGTGTGGTCCGCCTGAAAACAGGAGGTTGCATTGTGTGTGTCCGCTGAAACAGGAGGTTGCACTTGTGTGTGTCCGCCTGAAAACAGGAGGTTGTGTACTTGTGTGTTGTCCGCCTGTAAACAGGAGGTTGTACTGTGTGTTGTCCGCTGTTATCACGACATACTAACTTGTCTCTTGCCGCCTGTTTTCACGACGTACAGGCTTATTTTTTGACCGGCTCTAGATTCTTCGTTTGGACTCCGTTTTCTGAGCCGTCTGCGCCTATGCGTTGGTCTCTTCGTGTACTTTGCTCCTAGCTTGGCTTTTCCTCATGTTTAAACCAATAAATTTGTGAGATAATCAATAAAACATAAACTAGAGGAAAAACATACGATAAGTGAGAAATGAGCAGAAAAGTGCTGATATGATATATGAAATACACCATAAAACACGCTCATTTAGACACTTATCATACATGCGGTTCGTTTTATTCATACATACAACATGCTCTTATACGATAGATACATTCATATCACAATATACACACATTCATTCAATGCATACAAGGAAGACATTACAAGTCAACCATTCACACTTACCGTTACGGAGATACGCTTCTCCATTACATACACAATACTTGTTAGCTTCTTTACTCACCCGGGTTAATCGGGTGTACATTACTCTTTTACTCAAGGTCAATGACTTACACTAGCCAAGACCATTACTCCTATAATACTTTACTTACTTACTTACTTACTTACTCAAGTCAAGTTAGTATGACCTCCGGGCAAGGACTACTATATCCCACCACCGGGCTTTAGGGTGGCTCACCAATCCAGGATGCTACCCATTTAAGGGGTTTGGTCCATGGAAAAGATTAAGGCCAGGATTCGGATCCAAACTCTTGTGTTTCCTTATCCTCACGCGTGGCCGAAACTATATTGGACTTCTACTCATTCCATCTTACTCAATACTCAAGTTAGGAGTTAGGTGGTTAGGAATTAGTAGAAGTCATTACCTCCATAACAAAGGTTAATACACTACGCAAGTACACATCCAGTTACACATACACTTCATTCTCATCCATTCATTTCATGAATTATACAAACTAAATGTTCAAGACAATATAATACAAGCACAAGTAAGTGCATTAAGAGTCCGATTCGTGCGTTTATCTTATTTAGGTGATCAAATAAGCACACAAATCAGAGTAACCAAGTTAGGATACATGGCATGAGGAAATCATATCATTCACCGTCGTACTCGTACTCCCGGTTTTCCCTTCGGAACTCAACTTATTCGTTTCCTATACATACATAGAGTTGTGATCAATAATCTATTATTGACCTACTCATTCCTTCGTTAATACTCCTAACGTATACTTACTAGTTGTGAGCCTCGATTTTAAACCCTATCCTATGTTGATTAAAGTTGATTAGGATCTAACCGGGTTTTAGGTCCACTTATAACCTAAGATTAATAACTATGTCATATAACAAAAATTATTAAAACCTAAGCTAGCTCACTGGAACCTATTAAGAGTCGCCACCTAATTTTAACCTAGATCAAATTAGGAAAGGAGAGTTCGGGTTCGGGGGCTTGATATTCGACTTAATTAGGGTTCAATTACTTTCATTACCCCTAGAAGTCGTTTTTCCTCTACTTAGTTTAATTACGGCTTATTACGAGTCGTTTTTAACCTAAGTGCGCGCTTCTGTTTTTTTTATTTTTTAACATTTTTTGACAGAAAATTAAAGTGGAAATTAAAATACTTAAACTAGGGTTTCGGAGGCAGAATTAGGTCAAGTTTTGTTTTCGTCCGTGGCTACGGACCTAATGTCCGAACCTACGGACCCTAGTTAACTTAATTACACAGTAAAGTCAAATTTAAACATAAACGAGATTTTGAAAAGTCCGGGGCCACGGACAGGACGTCCGTGGGCCCGGACATGTTTTATAAAACCCTAAATTTTGAAAATAAAAATATCCCGCCACCGTCCGGGGGCGTCCGGCTTTCGGACAGGGCGTCCGGGACCCCGGACATAGCGTCCGTGGGTGCGAACCGCCCTCGGACAGCGGCGTTTGGGTGGCTCCCGGCGGTGTTTCTGGCTCAAATTTTATGGGTAGGTAGCCTGAAAGATTCTAAACATGTTAGTGATTGAAAGTTTACAATTTGAATTCGAATTAAACACGAAACTTAGCAAACAAGTTATTGAGCAGAAGCGAAAACAAACGCTAATTCAGAAGCGATAAAAAGTCAATTCGACTCCAAATTTTAACACAGAGTAGTTAAAGTTGAACAAAGTCAGAAAAACATGACTTCAACCTGTTTTACCTTCAGATTTGATGAGACTCTTCACAACGGGGATCTTTTGGTGCCTCGTTGATGCCGATTTTGGATTGACTTCGAATTGTGCTTCTGACTCCTTCTTATTTATGCTGTTAAGGACGTTTCTCTTCTGTTTTTGTGGTGGTTTTATGTGTTTTTGGTACTTGGAAGTTCAATAGGAGAAGAAAGGATGAGTTTTTGGTGATTTCGGGGTGATTTCTGCAGTGTTTCGGTATTGATTTGAGGCTTGGAAGTGTTAAAACGTGGGGAGAAAGTTTGTGGCTGTGTTTTCTGACTTTAGAAGTGTTCTCCTCTGCCCTAGTTCGTTCTTGGGGGGTCCTTTTATAGAAAGAGCATGGTCAAATTGATAGAGCAAGATCTTTATCTAAAAGACTGATTTTGTGCTCTAAGGGAATCTGATTTTTTAGAATATGTTGCAAGCCGATAAAAATTATGAAAATTTAACTGAAGGTAAAGAATGATTTTTAGGAATTTTGAGAGTTGGAATCGGATTATTTTGATAAATAATCGATTAGATAAAAATCGCACAATATGGAATCTCCCATAATTCATAACTAATTATTGGAAAGTCGAAATAACGAAATTCCAACGGCATTAGTCTCTAAAAATCATCCTCTATCTTGTGTTAAAATTGCATGACATTTTGTTTTGATTTCGGTATTTTCCGGAGGAGAGAGAAATTGCAAAAATGATTGAATTTCTCTTTTAAATTTTGGGATAAGGTTCCCAATAAAATAATTTCAGGTTTATGACTGTATGTAGTCATGGTAACCATGTGACAATTTTATTTCAATTTTGGAAACCTTTTAATTTCTATTTTGAGGCTATTTCATGTGTTAATTATTAAAGAAATTAGCTTATAATATGAATTAAAAGCTAAATTTCCAGAATAAATATTATCAGAAAATCATGAAATACCTTTCATAATGACTATGATATTTAGAAGTGTTTGGAGATAATGAACAAGTCATATGAAAATAGAAAACCCCGATAATGTCCTTTGGAAATCCTGCATTGGTGCATTTTGACCACTTTGCCCTTTGTAACACGTATGCCTTAGAGACCACTCCAGGGGGGGGGGGGTTGAAATTTTGGGTATAACAGATTGCCCCCCGTCAACTAGGCTTTGTAATGAAGATGAAAAGACTAGTTGATGCCTGAGTGATACCCCAAAATTTTGGATCTTAAAAGGCCCTATATGCAGATTGCGTCGAGCTATTCTAAGGCGCCGACTACCTATGAGTGAGAATGAGAAGATGTCAAGCGATTCTAAGGCGTTGACTACCTATAAGATGAAGTAATGTCAAGCGATTCTAAGGCGTTGACTACCTAGACGATGAAAATGATGTCAAGCTATTCTAAGGCGTTGACTACCTATAATGAGTGAAATGTGCTTAATGTGATGATGAATTGTATGACCTAGGTGCATCTAGGGACCGCAACCTATTCCGAAGTGTGTGTAAAAGGTTAAGGACTGAGAGTGCCAAACGTGGCAGGTGCTAAGGAAGTGGGTAAGACTTATGACAAACTTGAGGGTGAGTTCTTCTACTCAGGTGAGAATTTGTATCTGTGAAGAATCTGCATCTTCGTGGTGAGAATCTGTATCTGAATCTACGGGTGAGAATCTGTATCCCTGAAGAGTCTGTATCTATGGATGAGAATCTGTATCTCTGAAGAATCTATACTTCGTGGTGAGAATCTGTATCTCTGAAGAATCTGTATCTCCGGGGTGAGAATCTGTATCTCTGAAGATCTGTATCTTCGGGTGAGAATCTGTATCTCTGAAGAATCTGTATCCGGGGAGAATCTGTATCTCTGAAGAATCTGTATCTCGGGGCGAGAATCTGTATCTCTGAAGAATCTGTATCTTCGGGGTGAGAATCTGTATCTCTGAAGAATCTGTATCCGGGGCGAGAATCTGTATCTCTGAAGAATCTGTATCTCGGGGCGAGAATCTGTATCTCTGAAGAATCTGTATCTTCGGGTGAGAATCTGTATCTCTGAAGAATCTGTATCTCGGGGCGAGAATCTGTATCTTTGAAGAATCTGTATCTTCGGGGTGAGAATCTGTATCTCTGATCGGGTGAGAATCTGTATCTCTGAAGAATCTGTATCTTTGGGGCGAGAATCTGTATCTCTGAAGAATCTGTACCTTCGGCTGAGAATCTGTATCTCTGGTTTATGATAAGGAGTTTCGTACGGACGGATGCAAGGTAAACGTGGCAAAGATGATGTGCATGTCAAAATACAATCAAAGTGTATGTAGGAAACTTGTCCAAAACAAGAAATCGTTGGAAAATGTGCCAAACATGACAATGTTAAGGATCAAAAATTGTCCAAAGCAAGACATTGCTAGAAAGTGTGCCAAATGTGGCCATGATGAGGTTTATGAAACCGAAGTGGTTAGAGGAAAGTTGTTCAAGACAAGAAATTGTTGAAAGAGGTGCCAAACGTGGCAGTGTTTGAAGAAAATTCTGTTTAGTGAAAAGGAAAGTGAATTATCATTTCCTAACTATAGACTTCGGACTTGAAATTTATCTCCTACGAGATGAACATGCCGCCGGTGGGGTATGGTGTATGATGTGAAGGTAAGGGCTTACGTGGGCCTGTGGTGTTTGATGTGCAGGTAAGGGCTTATGTGGGCCTGTGTAGTGGAGGTGTGGAGGTAAGGGCTTATGTGGACCTGAGGTGCTTGATGTGGTGGTAAGGGCTTGTGTGTGCCTGTGGTGGGATGATGGTGGTGATGTTTGAGCTTTGGGTTCCAATTGGTGTTGTCATAGCAATTGTTGGAGCCAACAATTGCCCCCAGTATTTTTCCCTTAAGACAATCTGAGCTAGAGTTCATGGCGATCGATCGGAACGATCGATTGCCCCCAGTATTTTCTTTGGCCAAACGTGCGAACAAGTCTCGCCCTCACATGGTCAAGGATTATGTTTTGATGTGGTGCTTCTTAACCTACACTCGACGTGTTTGGTGTTTGCACTCGTTTCTCACTTACGGTCATAACTTCTCAACCATTGAATTTGACATTTGTTAGATTTACGTGTTCAACCTGTTACTTTCACTCGATTGGATACACAACTACTAAGTCGGAAGTCTTTTGAGCTTATAACGTGGCCATTGGGTGTGATGACAATAGGATAATGACGGAATGTTTAGGATATGTGGAGCTTTAAGGGTGACCAAAGCTGCAACTTGCACCGCCTCTCGGACTTATCTTCCTTGCCTTGAAGTCGTTTGGCTGCTTCATGATGGCTTCGCTTATGAACTTGGGGCTTGGAACTTTTGGATTGTTCCTTGCATCTTCTTTTTTTTTCCGATTTTGGATTTCTTCGAGGCTTTTCAGGTTCGCCTTTCTTTGGATTTCCTTTCCTTCGGGGTTCTTGTGTTTCCCGGCTTTGAACTTTGAGAGCTACTTTTGATATTAGCTCATTTGGATCCTGTGTCACTTTGGGACCATTTGCGGATCGTTTCGTCATGCTGGTAGCGGTTTTGCTTCTTTGGACTTGTGAAGTTGTTGCTCAAAAGACGGGCTCCTTGCTTCCTTTGGTCACCGGGTCGGTTATTCATCATTGGTTGGCTTGTTTGGAGCTTGTAGTGTTATAAAAGGGGTCATACATGAAAAGCCCAGCGGGGGTGCCTAGGGTGTAATGTCAGGGTTCACAAGCTTTTTGGCTGTGTGGTGTGTACCTAGGTGCTTCGTCATCCCTAATAGTTGTGTATCCGTTCTTTGTTACTTTTTACAGGTTTAAACGTAAATTTACAAATTATCTCCTTCGGTCGGAGTTATGCCGTTTACCTCACCTTTGAATGTGGTCTCACCAGAGTCGTGTAAAAATGACATGCTCGATCACTCATGGTTTTTCCACTCAAGACACTCTCGCGAGATTTTCACTCAGAAACTCGTTCGCACAATTAAACAAAAGAAATAATCGTGGTTGGTCTTTAAACTCAGATTGCCCCTAGTATTAGTCCAGGGTTTATGACAACAATTTGTATGTGGTTTGTTTGGATGCTTAGGGGTGGACTGTGGCATTTGGTTGGACATGTTCATCCTTTTGGAAACAAAAAGACAAATCATTTTATTCAATTGCCAGAAGATGAACATTAGTTTTGAAAGATGATTTGGTTGAAGGTGCAAAATGAACAAACATTTTTTCATTTTCTTGAGATTGTAAATCGAAAAGACAAGAGACTGAAATTCGAACATCTAAGCCTCATTAAAATGGAAATATCATAAACCCCCTACAAAATAGAAAAAAAAAATTAAGAAAGCAAAATGCAACTAGACACTAGCCTACTCGACAAACTGGAGTCCTTGCTCGATAAGGTCCTCAATCTTGTGCTTCAATGCTCTGCAGTCGTCAGTACTATGTCCTGGTAGTTGATGAAACTGGCAGAACTGATGGAGATGTTCCCCGGCTTGGGTGATCCCAGGGCTAGGTGTGAGAGGTTGTAGTAGGTCTAGCTCTTGTAGCTTCACGAGTGCTTGACTGAGAGGCCGGCCAATGTCGGTAAACTGTCTCGGTGCAGAGAACCTCTTGGATCGGGGTGAGGCCTTGATGTTCTGCTTTACAGCACTAGGTTTTTGTATGGTGCTCACTTGGTATGAAACTTGAGCTGCTTTGGCCGGTCCTGACTTAAAGGTCTCGATACTCACACCCTGGGCTTTGGGTTGTTCCAGCTTTAGCTCACCTTTGTGAATCTTTTCTTCCATGATTCTTACCTGTCCCATCAGCATGTCGAAATTAGGGAAGTATGTGCAACTCAGCTCGTTATTGTATTGTCTCTGCATATTGTCCACAATCATTCGAATCTGTTCTTGCTCATCCATTTTTGTAGGCATAGCAGCGGCCTTCATCCTCCACCGTTTGATGAAGTCGGACATTGATTCACTGTCTCTCTGCCGAGTGCTGGCAAGGTCGGACCTGGTGACTTCGAGATTCTTAGCATACTCGAAATGGTGCAAGAAAGCCTCACAAACCTCCTCGTAGGTTTTAGTGTTCATCCTCTGAGTCAAATACCAACGTTGAGGTGTTTCATCGAGGTAACGGGCAAAGACCTTGGCCTTTTGCATGTCATTTAACCTGAGGATGGACATCTCCCTATCGAACATCGCCAGATGGACCTGCGGGTCTGAGGAACCCTTGTATAGAGCAAGTGTGGGCAACTTCAACTTTGGGGGGAGATCAACCTCGGGGTACGATGCCATAGAGGAGTAATCAAAACCAGCCGGCTTGCTAGCCTTTTCCATGCGCTCGATCCTTTTCAGAACCTTCTCGAGTTCTGCAGTTAGCTGGTGATCTGGGGCGGCTTCCCCTACGAATCCTCGCGCACCCTGGGCCCCAATAGAGTTAGCTTCGACGTGGTCATGCTCGTTCCCAGAGTCAGCAATCTTTCCTGAAATATTTTCCTGATGACCAACCTCAAGGGAATTGATTTTGCTTTTCAGCTCTTCGATGATGGTGACATACTTAGCCTCCATGGCATCAAAGGCGGCTCTGTACCTCTGCTCTAAGGCTGCAAACTGGGCCTCCATGCTGACTGGGTTTCCTCCCTCTGCCATACTTGGGATTCGGGCTTATCTGTTGGAAAACAGAAATGGATTGAGCTAAAATTCT
Source organism: Limonium bicolor (assembly GCA_023374045.1). Taxonomy (NCBI): domain Eukaryota; kingdom Viridiplantae; phylum Streptophyta; class Magnoliopsida; order Caryophyllales; family Plumbaginaceae; genus Limonium; species Limonium bicolor. The sequence continues at coordinate 122,244,215 of CM041779.1, forward strand.
GGACCGTGAAGAAGTTGTAGGTTAAAACTTGTTTGGGCTGCAAGAAAAGCACATGAGCTGGAATGTTTTGAAGATTGTGGGTAAGCACTGAGGCCCGAAATGTGTTGGAAGAGAGGCACATGGGCCGGAATGATTCATGAGCTGTGAACTGGCTCCTGGGACGAAATGTTTGAAGATCGTGGCTCTTGGGCTGGAATGTTTTGAGAATTGGGCACTTGGGCCAGAATGTGTTTGGGCTAGAAGTAAAGCGCATGAGCCAAAATGATTTCTAAACCATGATCTTGATGTGAATTGGATTTTGGGCCAAGTAATTCTGATTGGGCCTAAAAGATGATACCCATGTCTAGGATTTTGGGTCAAAGCCCGAGTGAAAAGTCTTCCTAGACTAGAATGAGCCTTGAAATGGAAAGGCCTGATGGATTTTCATGGGTTGCTTTAGGTGGATTTGTTTTTCATGGGCCTAGAACTAAATTGATAATTAAAATTGGGCTGAAAGATAAATCACCTAAATCTAAACTTTTGGGCCGAAGCCCGAACAAATAACTCACACATTCAAATCAAGCAGGGCCTTTGGGCCGCAAACAATTAAGCCGCGATATCGGGTTGGGCTGAGTTGATGTAGGAAAAGTTCCTATCAATCTCTAGACTGGGTAGTGGGCCGATCATACAGGCAAACAGGGCCCACACAAATTCAACATGTCCTTACTTGACGGTTTAATCAATTTGGGTATGGATCGATCCGGAGAGGTGCTTGGGGCTTGGGCCCAGGTCACCACAAAGGAATAGGGCTTGCACGCTATTCTCTTTGGGCTTCCCCACTTTTCACATCACCTGAAGGTGTGCGTCTACGGTCGGGTCTTTGACTGACCAAACAATAGGCTAGGTAAGGACACTGCCAGGAAAACGCTTGGGGCTAAAGCCCAGGTATTAAGGGGATGTGGTTAGACGACATCCTCCTCTTTTCCCCCGCTTATTCACATCACCTAAAAGGTGTGAGTCCCTGACAGGGGACCCTAGATGGGTCCCGGGGTGAAACTGGTTTGTGTGGACCCTCGCTCTCATATGATGCAAGGGTGCAAAAATTTAAGGTGCGCACGAAAGTAAACAAACAAAGTAATAAAGCCATAAATAAACAATTTTTCGAGTTAAGCCCTCTTTCTTAAAATTAAACAAGTTAAAATTAAGAATTTATCCCCAGCAGAGTCGCCAGTCTGTGAGCCTCGATTTTAAACCCTATCCTATGTTGATTAAAGTTGATTAGGATCTAACCGGGTTTTAGGTCCACTTATAACCTAAGATTAATAACTATGTCATATAACAAAAATTATTAAAACCTAAGCTAGCTCACTGGAACCTATTAAGAGTCGCCACCTAATTTTAACCTAGATCAAATTAGGAAAGGAGAGTTCGGGTTCGGGGGCTTGATATTCGACTTAATTAGGGTTCAATTACTTTCATTACCCCTAGAAGTCGTTTTTCCTCTACTTAGTTTAATTACGGCTTATTACGAGTCGTTTTTAACCTAAGTGCGCGCTTCTGTTTTTTTTATTTTTTAACATTTTTTGACAGAAAATTAAAGTGGAAATTAAAATACTTAAACTAGGGTTTCGGAGGCAGAATTAGGTCAAGTTTTGTTTTCGTCCGTGGCTACGGACCTAATGTCCGAACCTACGGACCCTAGTTAACTTAATTACACAGTAAAGTCAAATTTAAACATAAACGAGATTTTGAAAAGTCCGGGGCCACGGACAGGACGTCCGTGGGCCCGGACATGTTTTATAAAACCCTAAATTTTGAAAATAAAAATATCCCGCCACCGTCCGGGGGCGTCCGGCTTTCGGACAGGGCGTCCGGGACCCCGGACATAGCGTCCGTGGGTGCGAACCGCCCTCGGACAGCGGCGTTTGGGTGGCTCCCGGCGGTGTTTCTGGCTCAAATTTTATGGGTAGGTAGCCTGAAAGATTCTAAACATGTTAGTGATTGAAAGTTTACAATTTGAATTCGAATTAAACACGAAACTTAGCAAACAAGTTATTGAGCAGAAGCGAAAACAAACGCTAATTCAGAAGCGATAAAAAGTCAATTCGACTCCAAATTTTAACACAGAGTAGTTAAAGTTGAACAAAGTCAGAAAAACATGACTTCAACCTGTTTTACCTTCAGATTTGATGAGACTCTTCACAACGGGGATCTTTTGGTGCCTCGTTGATGCCGATTTTGGATTGACTTCGAATTGTGCTTCTGACTCCTTCTTCTTTATGCTGTTAAGGACGTTTCTCTTCTGTTTTTGTGGTGGTTTTATGTGTTTTTGGTACTTGGAAGTTCAATAGGAGAAGAAAGGATGAGTTTTTGGTGATTTCGGGGTGATTTCTGCAGTGTTTCGGTATTGATTTGAGGCTTGGAAGTGTTAAAACGTGGGGAGAAAGTTTGTGGCTGTGTTTTCTGACTTTAGAAGTGTTCTCCTCTGCCCTAGTTCGTTCTTGGGGGGTCCTTTTATAGAAAGAGCATGGTCAAATTGATAGAGCAAGATCTTTATCTAAAAGACTGATTTTGTGCTCTAAGGGAATCTGATTTTTTAGAATATGTTGCAAGCCGATAAAAATTATGAAAATTTAACTGAAGGTAAAGAATGATTTTTAGGAATTTTGAGAGTTGGAATCGGATTATTTTGATAAATAATCGATTAGATAAAAATCGCACAATATGGAATCTCCCATAATTCATAACTAATTATTGGAAAGTCGAAATAACGAAATTCCAACGGAATTAGTCTCTAAAAATCATCCTCTATCTTGTGTTAAAATTGCATGACATTTTGTTTTGATTTCGGTATTTTCCGGAGGAGAGAGAAAATTGCAAAAATGATTGAATTTCTCTTTTAAATTTTGGGATAAGGTTCCCAATAAAATAATTTCAGGTTTATGACTGTATGTAGTCATGGTAACCATGTGACAATTTTATTTCAATTTTGGAAACCTTTTAATTTCTATTTTGAGGCTATTTCATGTGTTAATTATTAAAGAAATTAGCTTATAATATGAATTAAAAGCTAAATTTCCAGAATAAATATTATCAGAAAATCATGAAATACCTTTCATAATGACTATGATATTTAGAAGTGTTTGGAGATAATGAACAAGTCATATGAAAATAGAAAACCCCGATAATGTCCTTTGGAAATCCTGCATTGGTGCATTTTGACCACTTTGCCCTTTGTAACACGTATGCCTTAGAGACCACTCCAGGGGGGGGTTGAAATTTTGGGTATAACACTAGTTCTTTACATTTCATACTTGATTACGAAAATCATTCTGTTCTTCTTACTTCTTACACTTGCTTTCTTACTTATGTACTTACTTTCTTACCATTTTTATTCCTTTAATGGTGTACTACTATATATATATATATATACATGTGTGTATAGGCATATATATGATTGCTATAATCATTTTTTTTATTTTTTTTGTTTGACTCGACCGACCTACCCAGGGTCGGACCCAAGTCGGTCGTAGTCAGTGGAGTTAAACGCTGGAAAATTCAGACCCGACCGACCTTGCAAGTCGGTCCCAAGGTCGGTCAAGTCAGTGTGTTACTGGTTTCAAAATTTATGACTCAACCAACCTTGCCAAGTCCGGTCCCAAGGTCGGTCGAAGTCATGACTTCTGGGTTCACATTTTACGACTCGACCGACCTTGTCAAGTTCGGTCCCAAGGTCGGTCAAAGTCAGTAGACTTCCGTCTTTGTAAATTAAGGCTCGACCGACCTTGCAAGTTCGGTCCCAGGTCGGTCCATCCAGTACTCTTGTTTTAAAATCTGTTTCCAATTCTTTCTTTGCCCATTGCTTCCCCAATCTTCCTACATGTAATCCCCATATGTTTTAACACTACTTAGGCCCTCTAAAGCACCTTAGTTCACCCACTAATTTCATTACTCATTTCTAAATCAACTTACACAATTTTTCTCACTTCCATTGCAGCACTCATAGCAGTTTTTGTTTCTCCATTGCTATAGATTTTTAAACTCACTTCTACCATCCAATACTTCCTCTACCAATGCCACTCCTAGCATTCTAAATACATTATCTTACATCCTAGTTCTTCCTGTGGAGGGTGATTTTTCGGTATGAGGGGGGGTCTATCTAAATATGGTTCTGACTGAGAAGCCGAGATCCTAGAAATTGCCATTCTGTGGAGGGTGAAAACCCGTTACTCTGGCATCCCTTAAATACCTACTAAATCGTCCGTCTTTCCCAGAAAGCGTAAAGGGGAGTACAAGTGTGCACTACACCCGCTCTCAATGGGCTCCACGCGGACTTATGCCCCTATAAGGCGGAATTGACTAGAGTCGCCACCTAGTTTGACCTAAGATACTAGGAAGGAAGGGAAGGAGGGTTCTAAGAACCGCTGGTTGACTCTGATTGTTGCTTATGGATAGGACTTATCTGGTCATGTCAGAGATTCCATTGTGGGTTCGTACTGGGTTACACCCCTCAGAAGTGGCAGCGACCACGACTTCGGATTGGTGCCCGAGGAAACCTCGGTCTCCAATTGTCAGGATTGTCTTCTTTCAAAACCTTATTAAAGAGATTCATTTAAAAGCCAAGGATAAGATTGAGTGCGAATTGAGGATTAGATGATTTCCAAGAGTTTGGAGAAATAGACTGGTCTTGAAGTTGGTTTGGATTGTTTCTGAGAGGTTTGAGGTCATTTTGTGGAACCGAAGGGGTATTTCGTCTTTATAAAGAATGGTCAAATTCTTGAAGTATGAAAGCGGATATTTGGTTTACTGGTGTATGGGTTCGAGCATGTATTTAAGAATAGGGAGTCCTATGTTAGTGAGACTTGTGACTCCGAGTTTGCTTAGAAAAGGGATTGGGGTTTTGACCTTTTGGGTCTTTGAAGAATCAAAGGGGTTTCGTGGTCATTTTGTGTGGACTTGATGATTTGTCGAGTTTGTTTTGGAGTTTGAGATGCTCAACTCTGTGAGATATTTGAAATCTTAAAATGATGACGTCTGTGAGACGCTTGGGTTTGTGAGACGTTTGAGGCTTGAAAGGGTTATCAAATTTCAAGGGGTTCGGCCTTTTGAGGAGCTGAGGGCTTTCGAAGTGTTTAAATTTGAAGAGTCTATTGAGATGTCCGAATCTGTTGAACTGCGGAGACATTCGAGTCTGTTGAGCTGTTGAGACGGTCGAGTCTGTTGAGCTGTTGAGACGGTTGAGTCTGTTGAGCTGCTGAGACGGTCGAGTCTGTTGAGCTGTTGAGACGGTCGAGTCTGTTGAGCTGTTGAGACGATCGAGTCTGTTGAGTTGTTGAGACGTTCGAGTCTGTTGAGTTGTTGAGACGTTCGAGTCTGTTGAGCTGAGACGTTCGAGTCTGTTGAGTTGTTGAGATGTTCGAGTCTGTTGAGCTGCTGAGACGTTCGAGTCTGTTGAGTTGTTGAGACGTTTAGAGTCTGTTGAGTTGTTGAGACGTTCGAGTCTGTTGAGTTGTTGAGATGTTCGAGTCTGTTGAGCTGCTGAGACGTTCGAGTCTGTTGAGTTGTTGAGACGTTTAGAGATTCGAGAAGCTTGAGTTCAAAAGAATTTGAAGTTTCGAGGAGCTTGAGGTTTATGATGTTTGGAATTATTTGGAACTACAATGAAGTTGAATTGAATTGGGAATGAAAAGAATTTTGAATTGAATTGGATTGAAATTGAGATTGAATCTAAATTGGAATTGGATTGAATTTGATTGAATTGGATTGAGATTGAATTGGAATTGAAGTTGAATTGGATTTGAAGGTAAATCGGGATCGAATTGAGGTCATGGGCCGAATTTGGGCCTTAGAGATGGACCGGGTTTGGGCCTTGAAAAAGTGGGCCAGCTTGGGCTTTGGAAATGGACCGGGTTAGGCCTTGGAATGTGGGCTGAAAACTGTTTTTGTTTGTGATTGGGCTGAAAATTGGCGCTAATTTGGGCCTTGAAATGTGGGCCATGATTGAGCTAACCGGCCTCGAATTGGGCTTTGAAATAGGCCTCGAATTAGGCTTTGGAATAGGCCTCAAATTGGGCTTTGAAATGGGCCTCGAATTAGGCTTTGAAATGTTGGCTAAAATTTGTTTTGGGGCTGAATTGGCCTTTTGGACTGATTTGGGCCTTTTTATTTTGGATGTCGGGCTTTATTTGGCATTTGAATTGAATTGATGCTTGGATTCTTGACATTGAATGATTTTTGGAATGAAATTAGATGATTTTTATTAGAATTGGAATGTTGATAGTGCATTTTATTCTGACATTAAGGGATGATTTGAAAAGTTATGAGGAAAACGGGTATTCCTCACATGGACCGTGTCTAGGACCCGTATGCATTGAGGATACCCCAAACCTAAGGTTTTTCTACAAAGGGGTGACCTATGGGCTAACTAGGGCTTCCTAGGTATTGGGCCTCTATATTGGGCTAGGCCCAATAATTACCAAGCTAATCTATAACATAATGAGGATGGAAGCAAATAGTATCCAATAAAACAATGAAAATAAGCAATCATGAAGTTAAAAACCAGAATTCCGACGTGTGTATTTGTTTATGGGTAAAATATGATTTGGGGTTGCCAACCACATCTTATTGATCCCCTTTTCTTATCTTTCAATGGCCAAGCAAGGTTCTAAATACAAGAAAAATAGAAGGACAAAAATACAAAAACAAAATAACAAAATCTAGAAATTACAACCTTAAACCAATTGGTGAAACCTAAATGGTCGATCACGTTTTTTTTTTTATTATTCTTTCGAGATGTTCGAACTAAAAGGAAATAATCATGGAAAAGAAAGAGATAAAAGAGCTACGATGGACCTAATTACCGTTTCATTCATCATCATCATTTTTTTTTACACAGGATTCCTCAACGAGTCAAAAGCTCGAGATACATGGAATAATGGTCAAAATTACAAGGAATCGTTATTCTACTCTTTACTAGTTTTGCTTCTCTTTTCATTTTTTTTTAGTGAAAGGCTCTAAACATAGCTCATAGTCATGCAGATCGTTCGCATCCAAATCCAAAGCTGAATATGTTTTATTTAGATCTAAATTGGCTATGAAAGAAGCATGGCCAACATTCTGGCAAAACTAACCACATACCTAAAAACGAAACACGGATGAATGTATACTCATGCTCATGAACAAAATCAAACAAAAACAACAGAAGCATGTTAAATCAGTATCTGTACTGAATGATGAATAACCAATAGAACACTCTGTCTCAACCAAAATGAAATTAAAACAACAGCATCGAAACCAAAACAAGATTATTAGTAAGATTTGAAATGTCCAAAACACCGAACAGGAGAATGTGAAGACCAACTGAACAAAGTAAGGTGCAGATATAAGTTCCTTATTTTGCCAGGCAGGTTGCAAAATTACCGTTGTGTGAAGAATGACAGAGGCGAGAGCATGTTATTCCTTGTTCTTCTTGTCGGGAGCAAAATTACCGTCTGTAAAGAGCATGAAGAGCGCAGAGCGGAAGATCCTTTGCTCGCCAGTCAGGTTGCAAAACTTTGTTCGCTAGCTGCTCCTCGTTTTCCAGTTTGGGATGAAGATTACCGTCAGTGAGAGAATGGAAAAACAGGCGCAGAGCTGTATGCTCCTTGTACGTCAGTTCAGTCGCAAAATTCTCGTGAGTGAAAAGAAGGTCGCACAGCTTGTATTTCCTTGTACGTGTGAGTGTAGATAATGAAAGGACAATGAAGAGAATGAGGAGCGGAGCAAAATTATCCGGCTAGTTGAATGTGTAAAACTGCCCGGTGTGGAGAGGATAAAGGAGGTGAAATGTTCCTTGTACGCCAGTGAATAGAATGAAGATGGAGAGCTTACATGCTCCTTGTTTCGCCTGTTGAAGCAAATGAAGAAGGCGCCAGTCGGGTTGCAAAACTACTGTCGTGAGTGAAGAGAACGGTGCAGAGCTCTAGTTTCCTTGTTCAGATGAAGAGAATGAAGAGATAGAGCATATTCTTGTGTCGCCATCTGGGAATGAAGACAACATTAGCTCGAGGGCTCCATGTTCTTCAGCTTACGGAAATGAAAGCGCAGACCATGTATGTTTGAGCTCGTCAGCTTGGGTTGCAAATACCGTGAAGAAGGTAAGAATGAGGGCTCAGAGCACGTATTTCCTTGTTTCGCCAGTTCGAAAGAGAATGAGGACAGCGTGAGCATTTATGTATCTCGTTCGACAATGAGAAGAGAATAAGGATGGCGCAGAGCTCATGTGTTCCTCGTCGCCGGATGAAGAGAGTGAAAGTGGCGCAGAGCTTGGTGTGCTTTGTTCTCGTCGATGCAGGGAGATGGAGCTATATGCTCCTTCTTCGACGGCTAGGAAATGGAGAGGTGGAGCATTCTGTTCCTTGTTTGTGTGAGAAGAGAATGAAGCAGGTGCAGAGTTTGTTTTGCCTTTGATTCGCTGGTGAGGTTGCAAAATTACCGTCGGTGAAGAGAAATGAATAGGGGTGCCTCATGTATGCTTCTTCTTTACCGATGTCTTGGAGAAAAATGATGGAGCAGGTATGCTCCTTAATCGCCAGTTTTGAGGAGCAAACTTACGTGAGTGAAGAATGAAGAACTTTATTGACAGTTTCAGTTTCAATCGGTGTCGTCTCTATTTCAGGTTTTGTTTGGCGAAATATGCAATGAGCAACAGGGTAGCAAAATCGGGAGTGGAGGATCTCACCACTCTTCTTTTTACCAGAGACATCGGGGAGGAGAAATGAAAGAGGCGCAGAGCACGCGTGCGCTCCCGGTTCGCAGGCTGGGATTGTGAAATCCTCGTGAATGGAGATGGAATGCGGCGAGGCAGTAACGAAGGAGGATTGAGGTTAGGTTTCTTCGAATCTTTGAGATTGAGCAAGGTGTCGGAGAAGGGTAGAGGCGGATTAGAAAAGAATCGATGGAGAATCGGGGAAGGAAGATGAAGGCGTCGGTTGGCTGGAGTAGACGGATTCGAGAGGCGAAGAAGACAGAGAAATTGTTGAGTGTCGGAGTGGTTTTCCTTTCTGGAGATGGAGGAAGAGAATGATATCGATCGAGGAAGGAGGTGGTGGTTCATCTTTTTTTGCAGTCGATTCGCCCCTGTCCAAGGATGAAGGTGGGGTGGAGATTTTTTAATGGAGCTCGCCATCATCCACTGTCTTCAGGTTTGGAGTAACGAGGACATCCAGCGAATTTTTTTGGGGGATAATTCAAGAACTTTGCCCATACTTCCAGAGCATGTCGTCGGCCCATTCAAAAAAAAAAAATTAAAAAAAAAAATGCCCATACACAGGTTTTCTTTTTTGTTGTTTTATAATGTAGGAATCAGAACCCTATGAGGTTGTTTGATGGCTCTATGGGCTAAATACAACAATGGGCTTTATTTAAGGTAAAAGTCGGATCCAATTGAGAGAACGGGCCGTGTTTGGCATGGGCTGGGGTATAGGCCGCGTTTGGGTCGTTCTATCGAAAAGTAAAATCGGGTGTTGTCCCTCCACGACTCAAACTCGAGACCTTTTGTCTCTTCCTCACTAGCCTCAACCAATTGAGCTGTGACAATATTCAGTTCATGCTTGCGAAAAATAAAACAAGAGTTCTATGGGCGAACTTAAGTGAAACAAAAATCAACCTCCGTGGTCTCATAAGGAATCAAACCCAGGATCGATGGGTTACATAGGGGAACAGGTTAACCAGTTACGCTATGTCGGATTTCAGTATGTTCATGCGAGAAATAATACAAGGGCCCTAATTTCAACTGGATAACTCCTCTAAAAATGCTACGAGTTTAAAAGAAAGTATACAAGGAAAAAAGAGAAGACTAATCTAATGACATGAAATTATGGAATGTGAATAATAAGATAAGTACATAAAACAAAATGAATGGGTTTAAAACCGGATTATTGTTTGAAAATTCATTTTTTGGAAAATCGTGTTTTTTTATGAAATGCTTTGAAAAAGGTTATAAAATGACGGTTTCATTATGGCACGCACGCTAATATGTTTTTGAAAAAGAAAGGCGACGACCCCTCTTATTATTTCGAAATTTGCTTTATGGGGTGAGAATTTTTGGTGTCTACAGATGGCTCCCCTTGATTCAATTCTACAAGCCCTTGTAGAATTGGATCAAGGTTGACAGGGCGCCAAAAATTCTCACAATGGTTTAGTGGTGCATAAGGATGCGACCGTGAGTGTATGAATGTGATTGAAAGTACGAGGACTTATGACGAGCCTCAGTTAGACCTCTTGACATCTAACTCTAGGGCTTATGATGAGCCTAGGATACTAACAATAGGGTTGATTTTGGGTGCACTAGGACTTAGGAGTGCCTCAACCGGACCTCTTGATGTCCAGTCCTAGGGCTTATGACAGGCCCAGAATGCGATTGAGAGTATGAGGACTTAGGAGTGCCTCAACTAAACCTCTTGATATCTAGCTATAGGACTTATGACGAGCCTATAATACTAACATTGTGTACTGTACTAGTAGCGTAATAGCTGCCTAGCAGGTGGATGTGAAACGATCTCATTCTAGTAGCGTAATAGCTGCCTAGTGGAGGAACATGTTGGGACCGTACTAGTAGCGTAATAGCTGCCTAGTAGGAGGATGTGAAACGATCTTACACTAGTAGCGTAATAGCTGCCTAGTGGAGGAAAAGTGTTGGGACGTACGTACTAGTAGCGTAATAGCTGCCTAGTAGGAGGATGTGAAACGATCTTGCACTAGTAGCGTAATAGCTGCCTAGTGGAGGAACAGTGTTGGGACCGTACTAGTAGCGTAATAGCTGCCTAGTAGGAGGATGTGAAACGATCTTTCACTAGTAGCGTAATAGCTACCTAGTGAGGAAAAGTGTTGGGACGGTACTAGTAGCGTAATAGCTGCCTAGTAGGAGGATGTGAAACGATCTTGCACTAGTAGCGTAATAGCTGCCTAGTGGAGGAAAAGTGTTGGGACCGTACTAGTAGCGTAATAGCTGCCTAGTAGGAGGATGTGAAACGATCTTGCACTAGTAGCGTAATAGCTGCCTAGTGGAGGAACAATGTTGGGACCGTACTAGTAGCGTAATAGCTGCCTAGTAGGAGGGTGTGAAACGATCTTTCACTAGTAGCGTAATAGCTGCCTAGTGGAGGAAAAGTGTTGGGACCGTGCTAGTAGCGTAATAGCTGCTGGTCTGAAACAAAAGTGGTGAATTGAATAGTAAAAGAGTTTTGCGAGTGAAAGGCCGTCTGAGTGGAATGAGGATTATGTTACAAGCTTGAGTGAAGCAACTGATTGAATGTTGTGAGTGATTTTGTGGTACCCGTGAAAGGATTCCCATGTGCAAATGAAATAAGATACGACTTGGTTAGCAAATGCATTAATTGAATCAAACTCCTTGTTTGTGCACGAGGGCTTAGGAGTGCCTCAACTGGACCTCTTGATATCCAGTCTTAGGGCTTATGACGGGCCTAGAATGCGATTGAAAGTTCGAGGACTTAGGAGTGCCCATAACACTTTAAAGGAGTTGTGCGAAACTCGCCGCTTTGAGTGATTGATTTGAGGATGATTCTGGTTGTGGATTGATCCAGAATTGGATGCTTTTTTATTTCCTTCATGAGGGATGTGATGGTCGAACACTTTTTGTTGATGTGGCCCTTGACTTTGTCAGTGTGGGACTCATGTTTTGGTATTGTTTTTGGTGGTCTCGGCCCGATGTGCTCTATGGTTTCGGGATTTGGTAGGACTCTTGGCTTCAGAGTTTGAGATGGCTCCAGTATGGCTCTCGAGTTTTTGGTTTTCATGGTCTTGTGATTGGTTTTTGAATGGATGGTTTTTTGTGAATGAGCGACTTTGGTCGGTGGTTTTGATATGGCCGAATGACTTCGATATGATCAGATGGCTCTGATGTGATCAGATGGCTCCGGTGCGATCAGATGGCTCCGGTTTGATTTGTGATTCCCTTATGAGCAACGGCTCTGGGATGGTTGGTGAGTTTTGATTTGGATTGAGATTTTGAGTCGAATGGTGGGCTGATGTAATTGGTGGACTGTGTTGTGTTTGACGTGTTTTGATGTGGTAGATAAATTCTTGGTCATGGATGGATGGCTTCGGCCCGGTTATGGCTTCAGGGTTCTCTCATGATGGCTCCAGGATAGCTCGGGATGGCTCCGGGAAGGGGCTACGAGACTCTATTTGGTGATAGCGCGGAAGACAGGGGCATTTTTCCTTTGAGGTGGTCGCACCCTGGGCGGGCTGCCTACGTACTCAATTTCGTCTTGAGATCGGACCATACGTAGTTCGAAATTTTGTAGGCAAGACCCTGGTGATGAAATAGATCTGACGTGAATTTGAGGTGGCTCCCGTATTGTTCTTGGACTATTAGGATGCCCCCTGTGTAGTTCCAAGGATGGTTTTAATGTTCGATGATGGCTCCCGCATGGCTCAAGTTTGGTTCTGGATATGGTGTTGATGAGGCTCGAGCATGACGCTGGATGGCTCCAGAATTGTCTTCGTACAGCCTCGGATGGCTTTAGTTTGGTTCGATGTAGCTCGAGGATAGCCCAGGATAGCTCCGAGATGGTTCGAGGTAGCTTGATGATGGTCTGGGATGGCTCAAGTTGACATCTTTTAATCAAAAGTTACGCTTCAACAACTGCAACTGAAGTTGACTTTCAGCGAGACTAGGTAGAGTTCTTACTAGTCAGGTGTTGATGATGGAGTGGTTATGATACATGCAAATACCAAATGCTAGAAGAGATGCAAAATGCATAGGCAGTTTTTGAAGAGAAGGTACGATTCTATCTCTATTAGTGAGAGGTTTACGAATATAAGACATCTTCGGTTCAATCTTGAGTGATTGTTAAACAAGAATGTGAATCACTTTCGTCTCATGGAGGGATGTGGGTCAATCTCTCGTGAGTATGGTCGTGTGTGCTAATGGTGTGATGTTACTCTGGATGCTCGGAGCAGTATTTTCCTTAGAATTTCTTTCGAGTTTCTGGACTTTCCGATTCTTACAAGTTCCTCTCCTGCAATGGGGTAGGTTATTCATGATTTGGTGGTTCAATCGAAAAGTCACTCGCGCTCTAAAGACCTTGTGAGATAAGGTCGCACTCATTCGCTCATGGTCCCTTTGTTATAAGGTGGGACATGTTGATAGCAAGTATGAAGCTTATGATTCATGCTTCAGATCCGGTACTTTCAGTTAACGCTCACCAACTAACGAGTCAGAGGTCTTTTATTGGGTTATAACGGGGCTGAGGGGTATGACGTATGTTACATGGGACTGGAGGATTTATTTGGAAGTTGTGGAGCTTTTGTGCAATAGAGGATATGTTTCACCTTCGCCATGGGTGGAATGATTAGATAGGTTTTGATGACCTTTTATTGGTTTCTTCGGAACATCATTGGTCCTTTCGATTTGGATTTCTCCTTCTTGCCTCTTCTGGTGTACGATTTGAACTTTCTTCTCATTTTTGTGTTTTTGAAATTGAATTTGACTCATCAACTTTCTCAAGCGTTCTCAGCTTTGTATTTGGCTTTCAGCTTTGGAGTTGCATTGACTCATCGATCTTCTTGAACATTTTTGGTGTTCTTTTTTGGTGTTTGACTTGGAGTTTCATTGACTCACTAATTTTCTTGAACATTTTTGTTGTTGTTTTTGAAAGATGGTGGGGAGACACCATGGCTCCGGCTCCTTCGAGATCCTCTATTGCAAGGGTGAGTAAGTATATGTGGGGTGGCATGTTGTGGAGTTTTTTTTTGAAGAAAGAGTTTTTCATGAAAGGCTCAGCGGGGCTCACTAAGGGTTTATGTACGGGCAGTCAAAGCTTTTTGGTTTTGTGGAGATTTTATCCTAAGTGCCTCGTCATTCTCATTAGTCAATGATTGTTTTCTTACTACTTCTCGAATCTTGCATGAATCAGTTCGTGTCTTGCTATCGACAATGATCTCACTTGAATTATGCCTCTCCATGTGCTGAAGGAAGCACAGTCGCTCATGGTTTTACCTCAATTGGCTCTCTCTACCTTCCCTCGTCGCTCAGTGATTGTCCAAAACGCTCACTTGAAAGTCAAGAGAAAATACCACTCTTCGCACACTACTCACTTGGTCTGTGGTGCTGATTTTGATTTGACCCGTGTGTTCATTGACGGGTCGAGAGTTTTGTGGTTCACACACTCTGTTCAATCAATCTCTTAAGATTTTCCCGAAGATGTTTCGATACGAGAGTACGCAAATGCGACTATCTACAATGCAATCTATTGTGGTAATATGGAATTACTACATATAGGATGCATGAAATGCTGAAAATGGCGAATGAAAATGATTGATTGAATGTTTTTTTTTGATGCAATGCATGCGCGGTAAGGCTACACCTAGTCTCACTTGAGTCGGTTCCAGATGATGGTCTATGAAGCTCCTCCCTCCATTATAAACTCTGAAGCTGGTCTAGCTGCTGGGGTCACTGTCAGGGTAGAGACTCTCAAGTGAGGCCGGGTTGGTGATTGGTTTTTGGAATTTGGATTTTTAGGGAGTGATAACTCCCGCATGGTGGTCCCACGGTATGACACGCTCTTTCCCTTTTAGTCACTGACGCGCATGGTGATTCTGAGTGGGAGAGGTTTGAACTCGGTTTTCTTTTCTATCCCTCTGAGATCGGGCTCTGGCGGTCGAGATATTGGGATGAAAGTGTGTGTGGTGTGGTGACAATGAAACACATGGTTATGCAATTTTTAAGATGGACACGACTCGTGAATGATTGATGGAATTGAAATGGCTGGAAGTGCAAGTGACTTTTTGTGTGGAATGCGATGCATGTGTTTTGCTTTGTGCTCGGTTGCATTTGTTGGTGTTGTTATTTAGGGGATACCTCCTGTAGATACCGTGAATTCTCGCCCCATAAAGCAAAGTTGATAAATGATATATAACTGTGAGGAGTCGTTCCTTATTCATTCTTCTCTTTATTCGTGCATGCCAAAAGAAACCAAGTTTTAGAAAAACAATTTTGAAAACGCGTGTTTTCAAAGTGGTGGATTTCCTCAATAGAAATTTTGATACTCGATCATTCGCAAATAAAATAGGGGATGGGGAACCCTATACACATTGACCTAAATAAATTCAAAGGGAATGTGTAAACCTATACATGTAATCTATTCAGAAATGGACAAGAGAGAAAAGAAATCATAGGGGAAAACCTATACATCATTAATTCTAAAAAGGTCATTAAAATGGGAGTTTTAAGCTAAACTTCTTATGAACTCTCCCGGTCCGTCTTCGGGCTTCTGAATGACTGCTAACGCTCGGCCTCCTGGTTGGCTGCTTGCTCGCCTTTGGGTTCTTGACCGGCTGCTCGCTCATTCTTCGGGCTCTTGACCGGCTGCTCGCTCGTCTTCGGGCTTTTGCAGCGAAGAAAAACGGTGATCAAACAAAACGGGTTGGTGTTCTTCTGATTTTCAACAATTTGAACTCGAACCGGTGTCGCTAGTCTTTATGTCACTTGACTCGGGTTGGTGCAACTCTGATTTTATATTTGAACGGTTGGTATTGGCCTTCCTGTCGCTTGGCTAGCTCCACGGGTTGGTGCGCCTCTGATTTCCGGCTCGATCCGCGTAGTTGATCTTCATGCTGCCTCGTTTGCTCCGTCATGGGGAAAGAGGGATATTTTTGAGAAATGAAAGGTGAATGATTGAGCACAAAATCATTGTGAAAATCCACCACTTTTGTGAAAGCACGAAATGACTAGTACGCTCCACGGTAATGGCCGCTGCTCTTGAAGGTGGGATGAACTTCAAAAATAGCGGGTCACAACATGGGGACTAAATCATTTATTTTGAAATACGCTTCTGAAAAACAACTGAAAAGTGTTTTCAAAACAATTTGAAAGAATGTTGTTTGAAATTCATTTGTAGAAAGTAGATTTTTCGAAATCAATTTTTTTGAAAACTGTTTCGGAAATAGCATTTTAGTGAAATAAACTTTTTAAAGGAGAAATTGACAAATTTTGAAAACCCCATTTTGAGTAAATATTTTGTGGAACTTTAAATTAAATGAGCTCGCAAAAAAGCTTTTAGGGACATGCAAACGAGAATTCCGATCATTTTAAAACGGATTGGTTTGAAAGAGTGGTTTGCACACATGTATTGCATAAAGTAAATCGTGGTTGTGTTTGATGTGGAGCTGGAAGTGTTAATGTTGGGATAATCACTTTCCAGGTCAATTATGATTCCGTCTCACCGGGGGAACCGTCGTCCCTTCACTATCATCTCTCGGGATTTTTTCTCTGCTATGCCTTTGTGGGACACGTCATCAAGAAAGTCCGGAGTGCTTAAGTTCGAAAGGTCAGGATACCCGAAGTGATAAGGAAACATACGCCACGGCCAGTGATGATCCGACAACACGCTCACTTTTCGGGAAACTCGGGGAAGTTCTGCATGGGAACGGGTCTCGTCATCTACACGGTCAGGTGTGTCTAGAGTCCAAATTATTCACTGACTACGTTGTGCCATGTATGGGTATCCGGTAAATACGGGATCCTCTATGGACGTGTAGCGTGACATTGGGCTTTAGAGACACCCGTGGTGCAGAGGAACAATGGAGAACTGAGCCCATGCAATCTTCAGGGTAAGGTAGAAGGGTGGTCAGACAGGCGGCATACAAGGGGGTGACTACCCGTAAAACCCGTCTTAGACACCGGATTAGGCAGCTGGACACTGAAGGCTCAGAGTTTACTATATGCTGGCTTAGACTCGGATAATGGAGGATATTTTTGGATCATGAGTTTCAAGGCGTTGGTCTTGGACCGTATTACCTCGTGGGTTAACTCCTTCTAGGAAGGACCCAACTCATGGGGAATCAACCGTGGACCGGTTGGGGATCCCGTGACATGTGGATGAAGCGGGTGACTCAGAGGAATGCATGTCTTACGCTACCCGATGCAACAATGGGTAAACTCCTTCTAGGAAGGCCCCATTTACAAAAGCAATAAATAAGCAATAACAATCAAGATATTATGTCATGCATGAAGAGCAGTAAACATAAGACAATAAACACACAACAGTAAACACACAAAAGTGAAGCATGCAAATAGTAAAGCACACATATGGCACTCAAGGCCAATCTCGAACTCTGAACTCTCATCCTAACTATCCTCTCAGTGCACACTCTAAGTGTGGAGTAGAGTAGTCCTAGAGGCTTTGAAATGAATCTCTTGAAGGTTTTGAAAGAAGTGGGGAAATCCTGACAATTTTGAATGGAGTTCAGTCGTCCCCAGCAGAGTCGCCATTCTGTGGAGGGTGATTTTTCGGTATGAGGGGGGGTCTATCTAAATATGGTTCTGACTGAGAAGCCGAGATCCTAGAAATTGCCATTCTGTGGAGGGTGAAAACCCGTTACTCTGGCATCCCTCAAATACCTACTAAATCGTCCGTCTTTCCCAGAAAGCGTAAAGGGGAGTACAAGTGTGCACTACCCCGCTCTCAATGGGCTCCACGCGGACTTATGCCCCTATAAGGCGGAATTGACTAGAGTCGCCACCTAGTTTGACCTAAGATACTAGGAAGGAAGGGAAGGAGGGTTCTAAGAACCGCTGGTTGACTCTGATTGTTGCTTATGGATAGGACTTATCTGGTCATGTCAGAGATTCCATTGTGGGTTCGTACTGGGTTACACCCCTCAGAAGTGGCAGCGACCACGACTTCGGATTGGTGCCCGAGGAAACCTCGGTCTCCAATTGTCAGGATTGTCTTCTTTCAAAACCTTATTAAAGAGATTCATTTAAAAGCCAAGGATAAGATTGAGTGCGAATTGAGGATTAGATGATTTCCAAGAGTTTGGAGAAATAGACTGGTCTTGAAGTTGGTTTGGATTGTTTCTGAGAGGTTTGAGGTCATTTTGTGGAACCGAAGGGGTATTTCGTCTTTATAAAGAATGGTCAAATTCTTGAAGTATGAAAGCGGATATTTGGTTTACTGGTGTATGGGTTCGAGCATGTATTTAAGAATAGGGAGTCCTATGTTAGTGAGACTTGTGACTCCGAGTTTGCTTAGAAAAGGGATTGGGGTTTTGACCTTTTGGGTCTTTGAAGAATCAAAGGGGTTTCGTGGTCATTTTGTGTGGACTTGATGATTTGTCGAGTTTGTTTTGGAGTTTGAGATGCTCAACTCTGTGAGATATTTGAAATCTTAAAATGATGACGTCTGTGAGACGCTTGGGTTTGTGAGACGTTTGAGGCTTGAAAGGGTTATCAAATTTCAAGGGGTTCGGCCTTTTGAGGAGCTGAGGGCTTTCGAAGTGTTTAAATTTGAAGAGTCTATTGAGATGTCCGAATCTGTTGAACTGCGGAGACATTCGAGTCTGTTGAGCTGTTGAGACGGTCGAGTCTGTTGAGACGGTCGAGTCTGTTGAGCTGTTGAGACGGTTGAGTCTGTTGAGCTGCTGAGACGGTCGAGTCTGTTGAGCTGTTGAGACGGTCGAGTCTGTTGAGCTGTTGAGACGATCGAGTCTGTTGAGTTGTTGAGACGTTCGAGTCTGTTGAGTTGTTGAGACGTTCGAGTCTGTTGAGCTGCTGAGACGTTCGAGTCTGTTGAGTTGTTGAGATGTTCGAGTCTGTTGAGCTGCTGAGACGTTCGAGTCTGTTGAGTTGTTGAGACGTTTAGAGTCTGTTGAGTTGTTGAGACGTTCGAGTCTGTTGAGTTGTTGAGATGTTCGAGTCTGTTGAGCTGCTGAGACGTTCGAGTCTGTTGAGTTGTTGAGACGTTTAGAGATTCGAGAAGCTTGAGTTCAAAAGAATTTGAAGTTTCGAGGAGCTTGAGGTTTATGATGTTTGGAATTATTTGGAACTACAATGAAGTTGAATTGAATTGGGAATGAAAAGAATTTTGAATTGAATTGGATTGAAATTGAGATTGAATCTAAATTGGAATTGGATTGAATTTGATTGAATTGGATTGAGATTGAATTGGAATTGAAGTTGAATTGGATTTGAAGGTAAATCGGGATCGAATTGAGGTCATGGGCCGAATTTGGGCCTTAGAGATGGACCGGGTTTGGGCCTTGAAAAAGTGGGCCAGCTTGGGCTTTGGAAATGGACCGGGTTAGGCCTTGGAATGTGGGCTGAAAACTGTTTTGTTTGTGATTGGGCTGAAAATTGTTTTTGCGCTAATTTGGGCCTTGAAATGTGGGCCATGATTGAGCTAACCGGCCTCGAATTGGGCTTTGAAATAGGCCTCGAATTAGGCTTTGGAATAGGCCTCAAATTGGGCTTTGAAATGGCCTCGAATTAGGCTTTGAAATGTTGGCTAAAATTTGTTTTGGGGCTGAATTGGCCTTTTGGACTGATTTGGGCCTTTTTATTTTGGATGTCGGGCTTTATTTGGCATTTGAATTGAATTGATGCTTGGATTCTTGACATTGAATGATTTTTGGAATGAAATTAGATGATTTTTATTAGAATTGGAATGTTGATAGTGCATTTTATTCTGACATTAAGGGATGATTTGAAAAGTTATGAGGAAAACGGGTATTCCTCACATGGACCGTGTCTAGGACCCGTATGCATTGAGGATACCCCAAACCTAAGGTTTTTCTACAAAGGGGTGACCTATGGGCTAACTAGGGCTTCCTAGGTATTGGGCCTCTATATTGGGCTAGGCCCAATAATTACCAAGCTAATCTATAACATATAATGAGGATGGAAGCAAATAGTATCCAATAAAACAATGAAAATAAGCAATCATGAAGTTAAAAACCAGAATTCCGACGTGTGTATTTGTTTATGGGTAAAATATGATTTGGGGTTGCCAACCACATCTTATTGATCCCCTTTTCTTATCTTTCAATGGCCAAGCAAGGTTCTAAATACAAGAAAAATAGAAGGACAAAAATACAAAAAACAAAATAACAAAATCTAGAAATTACAACCTTAAACCAATTGGTGAAACCTAAATGGTCGATCACGTTTTTTTTTTATTATTATTCTTTCGAGATGTTCGAACTAAAAGGAAATAATCATGGAAAAGAAAGAGATAAAAGAGCTACGATGGACCTAATTACCGTTTCATTCATCATCATCATTTTTTTTTTACACAGGATTCCTCAACGAGTCAAAAGCTCGAGATACATGGAATAATGGTCAAAATTACAAGGAATCGTTATTCTACTCTTTACTAGTTTTGCTTCTCTTTTCATTTTTTTTTAGTGAAAGGCTCTAAACATAGCTCATAGTCATGCAGATCGTTCGCATCCAAATCCAAAGCTGCAGAATATGTTTTATTTAGATCTAAATTGGCTATGAAAGAAGCATGGCCAACATTCTGGCAAAACTAACCACATACCTAAAAACGAAACACGGATGAATGTATACTCATGCTCATGAACAAAAATCAAACAAAACAACAGAAGCATGTTAAATCAGTATCTGTACTGAATGATGAATAACCAATAGAACACTCTGTCTCAACCAAAATGAAATTAAAACAACAGCATCGAAACCAAAACAAGATTATTAGTAAGATTTGAAATGTCCAAAACACCGAACAGGAGAATGTGAAGACCAACTGAACAAAGTAAGGTGCAGATATAAGTTCCTTATTTTGCCAGGCAGGTTGCAAAATTACCGTTGTGTGAAGAATGACAGAGGCGAGAGCATGTTATTCCTTGTTCTTCTTGTCGGGAGCAAAATTACCGTCTGTAAAGAGCATGAAGAGCGCAGAGCGGAAGATCCTTTGCTCGCCAGTCAGGTTGCAAAACTTTGTTCGCTAGCTGCTCCTCGTTTTCCAGTTTGGGATGAAGATTACCGTCAGTGAGAGAATGGAAAAACAGGCGCAGAGCTGTATGCTCCTTGTACGTCAGTTCAGTCGCAAAATTCTCGTGAGTGAAAAGAAGGTCGCACAGCTTTTTCCTTGTACGTGTGAGTGTAGATAATGAAAGGACAATGAAGAGAATGAGGAGCGGAGCAAAATTATCCGGCTAGTTGAATGTGTAAAAATGCCCGGTGTGGAGAGGATAAAGGAGGTGAAATGTTCCTTGTACGCCAGTGAATAGAATGAAGATGGAGAGCTTACATGCTCCTTGTTTCGCCTGTTGAAGCAAATGAAGAAGGCGCCAGTCGGGTTGCAAAACTACTGTCGTGAGTGAAGAGAACGGTGCAGAGCTCTAGTCCTTGTTCAGATGAAGAGAATGAAGAGATAGAGCATGTATATTCTTGTGTCGCCATCTGGGAATGAAGACAACATTAGCTCGAGGGCTCCATGTTCTTCAGCTTACGGAAATGAAAGCGCAGACCATGTATGTTTGAGCTCGTCAGCTTGGGTTGCAAATACCGTGAAGAAGGTAAGAATGAGGGCTCAGAGCACGTATTTCCTTGTTTCGCCAGTTCGAAAGAGAATGAGGACAGCGTGAGCATTTATGTATCTCGTTCGACAATGAGAAGAGAATAAGGATGGCGCAGAGCTCATGTGTTCCTCGTCGCCGATGAAGAGAGTGAAAGTGGCGCAGAGCTTGGTGTGCTCCTTGTTCTCGTCGATGCAGGGGATGGAGCTATATGCTCCTTCTTCGACGGCTAGGAAATGAGAGGTGGAGCATTCTGTTCCTGTTTGTGTGAGAAGAGAATGAAGCAGGTGCAGAGTTTGTTTTGCCTTTGATTCGCTGGTGAGGTTGCAAAATTACCGTCGGTGAAGAGAAATGAATAGGGGTGCCTCATGTATGCTTCTTCTTTACCGATGTCTTGGAGAAAAATGATGGAGCAGGTATGCTCCTTAATCGCCAGTTTTGAGGAGCAAACTTACGTGAGTGAAGAATGAAGACTTTATTGACAGTTTCAGTTTCAATCGGTGTCGTCTCTATTTCAGGTTTTGTTTGGCGAAATTGCAATGAGCAACAGGGTAGCAAAATCGGGAGTGGAGGATCCACCACTCTTCTTTTACCAGAGACATCGGGGAGGAGAAATAAAGAGGCGCAGAGCACGCGTGCGCTCCCGGTTCGCAGGCTGGGATTGTGAAATCCTCGTGAATGGAGATGGAATGCGGCAGGCAGTAACGAAGAGGATTGAGGTTAGGTTTCTTCGAATCTTTGAGATTGAGCAAGGTGTCGGAGAAGGGTAGAGGCGGATTAGAAAAGAATCGATGGAGAATCGGGGAAGAATGAAGGCGTCGGTTGGCTGGAGTAGACGGATTCGAGAGGCGAAGAAGACAGAGAAATTGTTGAGTGTCGGAGTGGTTTTCCTTTCTGGAGATGGAGGAAGAGAATGATATCGATCGAGGAAGGAGGTGGTGGTTCATCTTTTTTGCAGTCGATTCGCCCCTGTCCAAGGATGAAGGTGGGGTGGAGATTTTTTAATGGAGCTCGCCATCATCCACTGTCTTCAGGTTTGGAGTAACGAGGACATCCAGCGAATTTTTTTGGGGGATAATTCAAGAACTTTGCCCATACTTCCAGAGCATGTCGTCGGCCCATTCAAAAAAAAAAAAAATTAAAAAAAAAATGCCCATACACAGGTTTTCTTTTTTGTTGTTTTATAATGTAGGAATCAGAACCCTATGAGGTTGTTTGATGGCTCTATGGGCTAAATACAACAATGGGCTTTATTTAAGGTAAAAGTCGGATCCAATTGAGAGAACGGGCCGTGTTTGGCATGGGCTGGGTATAGGCCGCGTTTGGGTCGTTCTATCGAAAAGTAAAATCGGGTGTTGTCCCTCCACGACTCAAACTCGAGACCTTTTGTCTCTTCCTCACTAGCCTCAACCAATTGAGCTTGACAATATTCAGTTCATGCTTGCGAAAAATAAAACAAGAGTTCTATGGGCGAACTTAAGTGAAACAAAAATCAACCTCCGTGGTCTCATAAGGAATCAAACCCAGGATCGATGGGTTACATAGGGGAACAGGTTAACCAGTTACGCTATGTCGGATTTCAGTATGTTCATGCGAGAAATAATACAAGGGCCCTAATTTCAACTGGATAACTCCTCTAAAAATGCTACGAGTTTAAAAGAAAGTATACAAGGAAAAAAGAGAAGACTAATCTAATGACATGAAATTATGGAATGTGAATAATAAGATAAGTACATAAAACAAAATGAATGGGTTTTAAAACCGATTATTGTTTGAAAATTCATTTTTTGGAAAATCGTGTTTTTTATGAAATGCTTTGAAAAAGGTTATAAAATGACGGTTTCATTATGGCACGCACGCTAATATGTTTTTGAAAAAGAAAGGCGACGACCCCTCTTATTATTTCGAAATTTGCTTTATGGGGTGAGAATTTTTGGTGTCTACAGATGGCTCCCCTTGATTCAATTCTACAAGCCCTTGTAGAATTGGATCAAGGTTGACAGGGCGCCAAAAATTCTCACAATGGTTTAGTGGTGCATAAGGATGCGACCGTGAGTGTATGAATGTGATTGAAAGTACGAGGACTTATGACGAGCCTCAGTTAGACCTCTTGACATCTAACTCTAGGGCTTATGATGAGCCTAGGATACTAACAATAGGGTTGATTTTGGGTGCACTAGGACTTAGGAGTGCCTCAACCGGACCTCTTGATGTCCAGTCCTAGGGCTTATGACAGGCCCAGAATGCGATTGAGAGTATGAGGACTTAGGAGTGCCTCAACTAAACCTCTTGATATCTAGCTATAGGACTTATGACGAGCCTATAATACTAACATTGTGTACTGTACTAGTAGCGTAATAGCTGCCTAGCAGGTGGATGTGAAACGATCTCATTCTAGTAGCGTAATAGCTGCCTAGTGGAGGAACAGTGTTGGGACCGTACTAGTAGCGTAATAGCTGCCTAGTAGGAGGATGTGAAACGATCTTACACTAGTAGCGTAATAGCTGCCTAGTGGAGGAAAAGTGTTGGGACCGTACTAGTAGCGTAATAGCTGCCTAGTAGGAGGATGTGAAACGATCTTGCACTAGTAGCGTAATAGCTGCCTAGTGGAGGAACAGTGTTGGGACCGTACTAGTAGCGTAATAGCTGCCTAGTAGGAGGATGTGAAACGATCTTTCACTAGTAGCGTAATAGCTACCTAGTGGAGGAAAAGTGTTGGGACGGTACTAGTAGCGTAATAGCTGCCTAGTAGGAGGATGTGAAACGATCTTGCACTAGTAGCGTAATAGCTGCCTAGTGGAGAAAAAGTGTTGGGACCGTACTAGTAGCGTAATAGCTGCCTAGTAGGAGGATGTGAAACGATCTTGCACTAGTAGCGTAATAGCTGCCTAGTGGAGGAACAATGTTGGGACCGTACTAGTAGCGTAATAGCTGCCTAGTAGGAGGGTGTGAAACGATCTTTCACTAGTAGCGTAATAGCTGCCTAGTGGAGGAAAAGTGTTGGGACCGTGCTAGTAGCGTAATAGCTGCTGGTCTGAAACAAAAGTGGTGAATTGAATAGTAAAAGAGTTTTGCGAGTGAAAGGCCGTCTGAGTGGAATGAGGATTATGTTACAAGCTTGAGTGAAGCAACTGATTGAATGTTGTGAGTGATTTTGTGGTACCCGTGAAAGGATTCCCATGTGCAAATGAATAAGATACGACTTGGTTAGCAAATGCATTAATTGAATCAAACTCCTTGTTTGTGCACGAGGGCTTAGGAGTGCCTCAACTGGACCTCTTGATATCCAGTCTTAGGGCTTATGACGGGCCTAGAATGCGATTGAAAGTTCGAGGACTTAGGAGTGCCCATAACACTTTAAAGGAGTTGTGCGAAACTCGCCGCTTTGAGTGATTGATTTGAGGATGATTCTGGTTGTGGATTGATCCAGAATTGGATGCTTTTTTATTTCCTTCATGAGGGATGTGATGGTCGAACACTTTTTGTTGATGTGGCCCTTGACTTTGTCAGTGTGGGACTCATGTTTTGGTATTGTTTTTGGTGGTCTCGGCCCGATGTGCTCTATGGTTTCGGGATTTGGTAGGACTCTTGGCTTCAGAGTTTGAGATGGCTCCAGTATGGCTCTCGAGTTTTTGGTTTTCATGGTCTTGTGATTGGTTTTTGAATGGATG
Organism: Limonium bicolor; assembly: GCA_023374045.1. NCBI lineage: Eukaryota > Viridiplantae > Streptophyta > Magnoliopsida > Caryophyllales > Plumbaginaceae > Limonium > Limonium bicolor. The sequence goes on from CM041779.1 coordinate 122,269,186, forward strand.
GTTTTTTGTGAATGAGCGACTTTGGTCGGTGGTTTTGATATGGCCGAATGACTTCGATATGATCAGACTCTGATGTGATCAGATGGCTCCGGTGCGATCAGATGGCTCCGGTTTGATTTGTGATTCCCTTATGAGCAACGGCTCTGGGATGGTTGGTGAGTTTTGATTTGGATTGAGATTTTGAGTCGAATGGTGGGCTGATGTAATTGGTGGACTGTGTTGTGTTTGACGTGTTTTGATGTGGTAGATAAATTCTTGGTCATGGATGGATGGCTTCGGCCCGGTTATGGCTTCAGGGTTCTCTCATGATGGCTCCAGGATAGCTCGGATGGCTCCGGGAAGGGGCTACGAGACTCTATTTGGTGATAGCGCGGAAGACAGGGGCATTTTTCCTTTGAGGTGGTCGCACCCTGGGCGGGCTGCCTACGTACTCAATTTCGTCTTGAGATCGGACCATACGTAGTTCGAAATTTTGTAGGCAAGACCCTGGTGATGAAATAGATCTGACGTGAATTTGAGGTGGCTCCGTATTGTTCTTGGACTATTAGGATGCCCCCTGTGTAGTTCCAAGGATGGTTTTAATGTTCGATGATGGCTCCCGCATGGCTCAAGTTTGGTTCTGGATATGGTGTTGATGAGGCTCGAGCATGACGCTGGATGGCTCCAGAATTGTCTTCGTACAGCCTCGGATGGCTTTAGTTTGGTTCGATGTAGCTCGAGGATAGCCCAGGATAGCTCCGAGATGGTTCGAGGTAGCTTGATGATGGTCTGGGATGGCTCAAGTTGACATCTTTTAATCAAAAGTTACGCTTCAACAACTGCAACTGAAGTTGACTTTCAGCGAGACTAGGTAGAGTTCTTACTAGTCAGGTGTTGATGATGGAGTGGTTATGATACATGCAAATACCAAATGCTAGAAGAGATGCAAAATGCATAGGCAGTTTTTGAAGAGAAGGTACGATTCTATCTCTATTAGTGAGAGGTTTACGAATATAAGACATCTTCGGTTCAATCTTGAGTGATTGTTAAACAAGAATGCGTGAATCACTTTCGTCTCATGGAGGGATGTGGGTCAATCTCTCGTGAGTATGGTCGTGTGTGCTAATGGTGTGATGTTACTCTGGATGCTCGGAGCAGTATTTTCCTTAGAATTTCTTTCGAGTTTCTGGACTTTCGATTCTTACAAGTTCTCTCCTGCAATGGGGTAGGTTATTCATGATTTGGTGGTTCAATCGAAAAGTCACTCGCGCTCTAAAGACCTTGTGAGATAAGGTCGCACTCATTCGCTCATGGTCCCTTTGTTATAAGGTGGGACATGTTGATAGCAAGTATGAAGCTTATGATTCATGCTTCAGATCCGGTACTTTCAGTTAACGCTCACCAACTAACGAGTCAGAGGTCTTTTATTGGGTTATAACGGGGCTGAGGGGTATGACGTATGTTACATGGGACTGGAGGATTTATTTGGAAGTTGTGGAGCTTTTGTGCAATAGAGGATATGTTTCACCTTCGCCATGGGTGGAATGATTAGATAGGTTTTGATGACCTTTTATTGGTTTCTTCGGAACATCATTGGTCCTTTCGATTTGGATTTCTCCTTCTTGCCTCTTCTGGTGTACGATTTGAACTTTCTTCTCATTTTTGTGTTTTTGAAATTGAATTTGACTCATCAACTTTCTCAAGCGTTCTCAGCTTTGTATTTTGGCTTTCAGCTTTGGAGTTGCATTGACTCATCGATCTTCTTGAACATTTTTGGTGTTCTTTTTTGGTGTTTGACTTTGGAGTTTCATTGACTCACTAATTTTCTTGAACATTTTTGTTTGTTGTCTTTTGAAAGATGGTGGGGAAGACACCATGGCTCCGGCTCCTTCGAGATCCTCTATTGCAAGGGTGAGTAAGTATATGTGGGGTGGCATGTTGTGGAGTTTTTTTTTAAAGAAAGAGTTTTTCATGAAAGGCTCAGCGGGGCTCACTAAGGGTTTATGTACAGGGCAGTCAAAGCTTTTTGGTTTTGTGGAGATTTTTATTCCTAAGTGCCTCGTCATTCTCATTAGTCAATGATTGTTTTCTTACTACTTCTCGAATCTTTGCATGAATCACAGTTCGTGTCTTGTTATCAACAATGATCTCACTTTGAATTATGCCTCTCCATGTGATGAAGGAATGCACATGTCGCTCATGGTTTTACCTCAATTGGCTCTCTCTACCTTCCCTCGTCGCTCAGTGAATTGTCCAAAACGCTCACTTGAAATTCAAGAGAAAATACCGCTCTTCGCACACTACTCACTTGGTCTGTGGTGCTGATTTTGATTTGACCCGTGTGTTCATTGACGGGTCGAGAGTTTTGTGGTTCACACACTCTGTTCAATCAATCTCTTAAGATTTTCCCGAAGATGTTTCGATACGAGAGTACGCAAATGCGACTATCTACAATGCAATCTATTGTGGTAATATGGAATTACTACATATAGGATGCATGAAATGCTGAAAATGGCGAATGAAAATGATTGATTGAATGTTTTTTTTTTGATGCAATGCATGCGCGGTAAGGCTACACCTAGTCTCACTTGAGTCGGTTCCAGATGATGGTCTATGAAGCTCCTCCCTCCATTATAAACTCTGAAGCTGGTCTAGCTGCTGGGGTCACTGTCAGGGTAGAGACTCTCAAGTGAGGCCGGGTTGGTGATTGGTTTTTGGAATTTGGATTTTTAGGGAGTGATAACTCCCGCATGGTGGTCCCACGGTATGACACGCTCTTTCCCTTTTAGTCACTGACGCGCATGGTGATTCTGAGTGGGAGAGGTTTGAACTCGGTTTTCTTTTCTATCCCTCTGAGATCGGGCTCTGGCGGTCGAGATATTGGGATGAAAGTGTGTGTGGTGTGGTGACAATGAAACACATGGTTATGCAATTTTTAAGATGGACACGACTCGTGAATGATTGATGGAATTGAAATGGCTGGAAGTGCAAGTGACTCTTTTTTTGTGTGGAATGCGATGCATGTGTTTTGCTTTGTGCTCGGTTGCATTTGTTGGTGTTGTTATTTAGGGGATACCTCCTGTAGATACCGTGAATTCTCGCCCCATAAAGCAAAGTTGATAAATGATATATAACTGTGAGGAGTCGTTCCTTATTCATTCTTCTCTTTATTCGTGCATGCCAAAAGAAACCAAGTTTTAGAAAAACAATTTTGAAAACGCGTGTTTTCAAAGTGGTGGATTTCCTCAATAGAAATTTTGATACTCGATCATTCGCAAATAAAATAGGGGATGGGGAACCCTATACACATTGACCTAAATAAATTCAAAGGGAATGTGTAAACCTATACATGTAATCTATTCAGAAATGGACAAGAGAGAAAAGAAATCATAGGGGAAAACCTATACATCATTAATTCTAAAAAGGTCATTAAAATGGGAGTTTTAAGCTAAACTTCTTATGAACTCTCCCGGTCCGTCTTCGGGCTTCTGAATGACTGCTAACGCTCGGCCTCCTGGTTGGCTGCTTGCTCGCCTTTGGGTTCTTGACCGGCTGCTCGCTCATTCTTCGGGCTCTTGACGGCTGTCGCTGCTCGCTCGTCTTCGGGCTTTTGCAGCGAAGAAAAACGGTGATCAAACAAAACGGGTTGGTGTTCTTCTGATTTTCAACAATTTGAACTCGAACCGGTGTCGCTAGTCTTTATGTCACTTGACTCGGGTTGGTGCAACTCTGATTTTATATTTGAACGGTTGGTATTGGCCTTCCTGTCGCTTGGCTAGCTCCACGGGTTGGTGCGCCTCTGATTTCCGGCTCGATCCGCGTAGTTGATCTTCATGCTGCCTCGTTTGCTCCGTCATGGGGAAAGAGGGATATTTTTGAGAAATGAAAGGTGAATGATTGAGCACAAAATCATTGTGAAAATCCACCACTTTTGTGAAAGCACGAAATGACTAGTACGCTCCACGGTAATGGCCGCTGCTCTTGAAGGTGGGATGAACTTCAAAAATAGCGGGTCACAACATGGGGACTAAATCATTTATTTTGAAATACGCTTCTGAAAAACAACTGAAAAGTGTTTTCAAAACAATTTTGAAAGAATGTTGTTTGAAATTCATTTGTAGAAAGTAGATTTTTCAAAATCAATTTTTTGAAAACTGTTTCGGAAATAGCATTTTAGTGAAATAAACTTTTTAAAGGAGAAATTGACAAATTTTGAAAACCCCATTTTGAGTAAATATTTTGTGGAACTTTAAATTAAATGAGCTCGCAAAAAAGCTTTTAGGGACATGCAAACGAGAATTCTGATCATTTTAAAACGGATTGGTTTGAAAGAGTGGTTTGCACACATGTATTGCATAAAGTAAATCGTGGTTGTGTTTGATGTGGAGCTGGAAGTGTTAATGTTGGGATAATCACTTTCCAGGTCAATTATGATTCCGTCTCACCGGGGGAACCGTCGTCCCTTCACTATCATCTCTCGGGATTTTTCTCTGCTATGCCTTTGTGGGACACGTCATCAAGAAAGTCCGGAGTGCTTAAGTTCGAAAGGTCAGGATACCCGAAGTGATAAGGAAACATACGCCACGGCCAGTGATGATCCGACAACACGCTCACTTTTCGGGAAACTCGGGGAAGTTCTGCATGGGAACGGGTCTCTCGTCATCTACACGGTCAGTGTCTAGAGTCCAAATTATTCACTGACTACGTTGTGCCATGTATGGGTATCCGTAAATACGGGATCCTCTATGGACGTGTAGCGTGACATTGGGCTTTAGAGACACCCGTGGTGCAGAGGAACAATGGAGAACTGAGCCCATGCAATCTTCAGGGTAAGGTAGAAGGGTGGTCAGACAGGCGGCATACAAGGGGGTGACTACCCGTAAAACCCGTCTTAGACACCGGATTAGGCAGCTGGACACTGAAGGCTCAGAGTTTACTATATGCTGGCTTAGACTCGGATAATGGAGGATATTTTTGGATCATGAGTTTCAAGGCGTTGGTCTTGGACCGTATTACCTCGTGGGTTAACTCCTTCTAGGAAGGACCCAACTCATGGGGAATCAACCGTGGACCGGTTGGGGATCCCGTGACATGTGGATGAAGCGGGTGACTCAGAGGAATGCATGTCTTACGCTACCCGATGCAACAATGGGTAAACTCCTTCTAGGAAGGCCCCATTTACAAAAGCAATAAATAAGCAATAACAATCAAGATATTATGTCATGCATGAAGAGCAGTAAACATAAGACAATAAACACACAACAGTAAACACACAAAAGTGAAGCATGCAAATAGTAAAGCACACATATGGCACTCAAGGCCAATCTCGAACTCTGAACTCTCATCCTAACTATCCTCTCAGTGCACACTCTAAGTGTGGAGTAGAGTAGTCCTAGAGGCTTTGAAATGAATCTCTTGAAGGTTTTGAAAGAAGTGGGGAAATCCTGACAATTTTGAATGGAGTTCAGTCGTCCCCAGCAGAGTCGCCATTCTGTGGAGGGTGATTTTTCGGTATGAGGGGGGGTCTATCTAAATATGGTTCTGACTGAGAAGCCGAGATCCTAGAAATTGCCATTCTGTGGAGGGTGAAAACCCGTTACTCTGGCATCCCTCAAATACCTACTAAATCGTCCGTCTTTCCCAGAAAGCGTAAAGGGGAGTACAAGTGTGCACTACACCCGCTCTCAATGGGCTCCACGCGGACTTATGCCCCTATAAGGCGGAATTGACTAGAGTCGCCACCTAGTTTGACCTAAGATACTAGGAAGGAAGGGAAGGAGGGTTCTAAGAACCGCTGGTTGACTCTGATTGTTGCTTATGGATAGGACTTATCTGGTCATGTCAGAGATTCCATTGTGGGTTCGTACTGGGTTACACCCCTCAGAAGTGGCAGCGACCACGACTTCGGATTGGTGCCCGAGGAAACCTCGGTCTCCAATTGTCAGGATTGTCTTCTTTCAAAACCTTATTAAAAGATTCATTTAAAAGCCAAGGATAAGATTGAGTGCGAATTGAGGATTAGATGATTTCCAAGAGTTTGGAGAAATAGACTGGTCTTGAAGTTGGTTTGGATTGTTTCTGAGAGGTTTGAGGTCATTTTGTGGAACCGAAGGGGTATTTCGTCTTTATAAAGAATGGTCAAATTCTTGAAGTATGAAAGCGGATATTTGGTTTACTGGTGTATGGGTTCGAGCATGTATTTAAGAATAGGGAGTCCTATGTTAGTGAGACTTGTGACTCCGAGTTTGCTTAGAAAAGGGATTGGGGTTTTGACCTTTTGGGTCTTTGAAGAATCAAAGGGGTTTCGTGGTCATTTTGTGTGGACTTGATGATTTGTCGAGTTTGTTTTGGAGTTTGAGATGCTCAACTCTGTGAGATATTTGAAATCTTAAAATGACGTCTGTGAGACGCTTGGGTTTGTGAGACGTTTGAGGCTTGAAAGGGTTATCAAATTTCAAGGGGTTCGGCCTTTTGAGGAGCTGAGGGCTTTCGAAGTGTTTAAATTTGAAGAGTCTATTGAGATGTCCGAATCTGTTGAACTGCGGAGACATTCGAGTCTGTTGAGCTGTTGAGACGGTCGAGTCTGTTGAGCTGTTGAGACGGTTGAGTCTGTTGAGTGCTGAGACGGTCGAGTCTGTTGAGCTGTTGAGACGGTCGAGTCTGTTGAGCTGTTGAGACGATCGAGTCTGTTGAGTTGTTGAGACGTTCGAGTCTGTTGAGTTGTTGAGACGTTCGAGTCTGTTGAGCTGCTGAGACGTTCGAGTCTGTTGAGTTGTTGAGATGTTCGATTCTGTTGAGCTGCTGAGACGTTCGAGTCTGTTGAGTTGTTGAGACGTTTAGAGTCTGTTGAGTTGTTGAGACGTTCGAGTCTGTTGAGTTTGAGATGTTCGAGTCTGTTGAGCTGCTGAGACGTTCGAGTCTGTTGAGTTGTTGAGACGTTTAGAGATTCGAGAAGCTTGAGTTCAAAAGAATTTGAAGTTTCGAGGAGCTTGAGGTTTATGATGTTTGGAATTATTTGGAACTACAATGAAGTTGAATTGAATTGGGAATGAAAAGAATTTTGAATTGAATTGGATTGAAATTGAGATTGAATCTAAATTGGAATTGGATTGAATTTGATTGAATTGGATTGAGATTGAATTGGAATTGAAGTTGAATTGGATTTGAAGGTAAATCGGGATCGAATTGAGGTCATGGGCCGAATTTGGGCCTTAGAGATGGACCGGGTTTGGGCCTTGAAAAAGTGGGCCAGCTTGGGCTTTGGAAATGGACCGGGTTAGGCCTTGGAATGTGGGCTGAAAACTGTTTTTGTTTGTGATTGGGCTGAAAATTGTTTTTGCGCTAATTTGGGCCTTGAAATGTGGGCCATGATTGAGCTAACCGGCCTCGAATTGGGCTTTGAAATAGGCCTCGAATTAGGCTTTGGAATAGGCCTCAAATTGGGCTTTGAAATGGGCCTCGAATTAGGCTTTGAAATGTTGGCTAAAATTTGTTTTGGGGCTGAATTGGCCTTTTGGACTGATTTGGGCCTTTTTATTTTGGATGTCGGGCTTTATTTGGCATTTGAATTGAATTGATGCTTGGATTCTTGACATTGAATGATTTTTGGAATGAAATTAGATGATTTTTATTAGAATTGGAATGTTGATAGTGCATTTTATTCTGACATTAAGGGATGATTTGAAAAGTTATGAGGAAAACGGGTATTCCTCACATGGACCGTGTCTAGGACCCGTATGCATTGAGGATACCCCAAACCTAAGGTTTTTCTACAAAGGGGTGACCTATGGGCTAACTAGGGCTTCCTAGGTATTGGGCCTCTATATTGGGCTAGGCCCAATAATTACCAAGCTAATCTATAACATATAATGAGGATGGAAGCAAATAGTATCCAATAAAACAATGAAAATAAGCAATCATGAAGTTAAAAACCAGAATTCCGACGTGTGTATTTGTTTATGGGTAAAATATGATTTGGGGTTGCCAACCACATCTTATTGATCCCCTTTTTCTTATCTTTCAATGGCCAAGCAAGGTTCTAAATACAAGAAAAATAGAAGGACAAAAATACAAAAAACAAAATAACAAAATCTAGAAATTACAACCTTAAACCAATTGGTGAAACCTAAATGGTCGATCACGTTTTTTTTTTATTATTATTCTTTCGAGATGTTCGAACTAAAAGGAAATAATCATGGAAAAGAAAGAGATAAAAGAGCTACGATGGACCTAATTACCGTTTCATTCATCATCATCATTTTTTTTTTACACAGGATTCCTCAACGAGTCAAAAGCTCGAGATACATGGAATAATGGTCAAAATTACAAGGAATCGTTATTCTACTCTTTACTAGTTTTGCTTCTCTTTTCATTTTTTTTTAGTGAAAGGCTCTAAACATAGCTCATAGTCATGCAGATCGTTCGCATCCAAATCCAAAGCTGCAGAATATGTTTTATTTAGATCTAAATTGGCTATGAAAGAAGCATGGCCAACATTCTGGCAAAACTAACCACATACCTAAAAACGAAACACGGATGAATGTATACTCATGCTCATGAACAAAAATCAAACAAAACAACAGAAGCATGTTAAATCAGTATCTGTACTGAATGATGAATAACCAATAGAACACTCTGTCTCAACCAAAATGAAATTAAAACAACAGCATCGAAACCAAAACAAGATTATTAGTAAGATTTGAAATGTCCAAAACACCGAACAGGAGAATGTGAAGACCAACTGAACAAAGTAAGGTGCAGATATAAGTTCCTTATTTTGCCAGGCAGGTTGCAAAATTACCGTTGTGTGAAGAATGACAGAGGCGAGAGCATGTTATTCCTTGTTCTTCTTGTCGGGAGCAAAATTACCGTCTGTAAAGAGCATGAAGAGCGCAGAGCGGAAGATCCTTTGCTCGCCAGTCAGGTTGCAAAACTTTGTTCGCTAGCTGCTCCTCGTTTTCCAGTTTGGGATGAAGATTACCGTCAGTGAGAGAATGGAAAAACAGGCGCAGAGCTGTATGCTCCTTGTACGTCAGTTCAGTCGCAAAATTCTCGTGAGTGAAAAGAAGGTCGCACAGCTTGTATTTCCTTGTACGTGTGAGTGTAGATAATGAAAGGACAATGAAGAGAATGAGGGCGGAGCAAAATTATCCGGCTAGTTGAATGTGTAAAACTGCCCGGTGTGGAGAGGATAAAGGAGGTGAAATGTTCCTTGTACGCCAGTGAATAGAATGAAGATGGAGAGCTTACATGATCCTTGTTTCGCCTGTTGAAGCAATGAAGAAGGCGCCAGTCGGGTTGCAAAACTACTGTCGTGAGTGAAGAGAACGGTGCAGAGCTCTAGTTTCCTTGTTCAGATGAAGATGAAGAGATAGAGCATGTAATTCTTGTGTCGCCATCTGGGAATGAAGACAACATTAGCTCGAGGGCTCCATGTTCTTCAGCTTACGGAAATGAAAGCGCAGACCATGTTTGAGCTCGTCAGCTTGGGTTGCAAATACCGTGAAGAAGGTAAGAATGAGGGCTCAGAGCACGTATTTCCTTGTTTCGCCAGTTCGAAAGAGAATGAGGACAGCGTGAGCATTTATGTATCTCGTTCGACAATGAGAAGAGAATAAGGATGGCGCAGAGCTCATGTGTTCCTCGTCGCCGGATGAAGAGAGTGAAAGTGGCGCAGAGCTTGGTGTGCTCCTTGTTCTCGTCGATGCAGGGAGATGGAGCTATATGCTCCTTCTTCGACGGCTAGGAAAGGAGGTGGAGCATTCTGTTCCTGTTTGTGTGAGAAGAGAATGAAGCAGGTGCAGAGTTTGTTTTGCCTTTGATTCGCTGGTGAGGTTGCAAAATTACCGTCGGTGAAGAGAAATGAATAGGGGTGCCTCATGTATGCTTCTTCTTTACCGATGTCTTGGAGAAAAATGATGGAGCAGGTATGCTCCTTAATCGCCAGTTTTGAGGAGCAAACTTACGTGAGTGAAGAATGAAGAACTTTATTGACAGTTTCAGTTTCAATCGGTGTCGTCTCTATTTCAGGTTTTGTTTGGCGAAATATGCAATGAGCAACAGGGTAGCAAAATCGGGAGTGGAGGATCTCACCACTCTTCTTTTTACCAGAGACATCGGGGAGGAGAAATAAAGAGGCGCAGAGCACGCGTGCGCTCCCGGTTCGCAGGCTGGGATTGTGAAATCCTCGTGAATGGAGATGGAATGCGGCGAGGCAGTAACGAAGGAGGATTGAGGTTAGGTTTCTTCGAATCTTTGAGATTGAGCAAGGTGTCGGAGAAGGGTAGAGGCGGATTAGAAAAGAATCGATGGAGAATCGGGGAAGGAAGATGAAGGCGTCGGTTGGCTGGAGTAGACGGATTCGAGAGGCGAAGAAGACAGAGAAATTGTTGAGTGTCGGAGTGGTTTTCCTTTCTGGAGATGGAGGAAGAGAATGATATCGATCGAGGAAGGAGGTGGTGGTTCATCTTTTTTTGCAGTCGATTCGCCCCTGTCCAAGGATGAAGGTGGGGTGGAGATTTTTTAATGGAGCTCGCCATCATCCACTGTCTTCAGGTTTGGAGTAACGAGGACATCCAGCGAATTTTTTTGGGGGATAATTCAAGAACTTTGCCCATACTTCCAGAGCATGTCGTCGGCCCATTCAAAAAAAAAAATTAAAAAAAAAAATGCCCATACACAGGTTTTCTTTTTTGTTGTTTTATAATGTAGGAATCAGAACCCTATGAGGTTGTTTGATGGCTCTATGGGCTAAATACAACAATGGGCTTTATTTAAGGTAAAGTCGGATCCAATTGAGAACGGGCCGTGTTTGGCATGGGCGGGGTATAGGCCGCGTTTGGGTCGTTCTATCGAAAAGTAAAATCGGGTGTTGTCCCTCCACGACTCAAACTCGAGACCTTTTGTCTCTTCCTCACTAGCCTCAACCAATTGAGCTGTGACAATATTCAGTTCATGCTTGCGAAAAATAAAACAAGAGTTCTATGGGCGAACTTAAGTGAAACAAAAATCAACCTCCGTGGTCTCATAAGGAATCAAACCCAGGATCGATGGGTTACATAGGGGAACAGGTTAACCAGTTACGCTATGTCGGATTTCAGTATGTTCATGCGAGAAATAATACAAGGGCCCTAATTTCAACTGGATAACTCCTCTAAAAATGCTACGAGTTTAAAAGAAAGTATACAAGGAAAAAAGAGAAGACTAATCTAATGACATGAAATTATGGAATGTGAATAATAAGATAAGTACATAAAACAAAATGAATGGGTTTAAAACCGGATTATTGTTTGAAAATTCATTTTTTGGAAAATCGTGTTTTTTATGAAATGCTTTGAAAAAGGTTATAAAATGACGGTTTCATTATGGCACGCACGCTAATAGTTTTTGAAAAAGAAAGGCGACGACCCCTCTATTATTTCGAAATTTGCTTTATGGGGTGAGAATTTTTGGTGTCTACAGATGGCTCCCCTTGATTCAATTCTACAAGCCCTTGTAGAATTGGATCAAGGTTGACAGGGCGCCAAAAATTCTCACAATGGTTTAGTGGTGCATAAGGATGCGACCGTGAGTGTATGAATGTGATTGAAAGTACGAGGACTTATGACGAGCCTCAGTTAGACCTCTTGACATCTAACTCTAGGGCTTATGATGAGCCTAGGATACTAACAATAGGGTTGATTTTGGGTGCACTAGGACTTAGGAGTGCCTCAACCGGACCTCTTGATGTCCAGTCCTAGGGCTTATGACAGGCCCAGAATGCGATTGAGAGTATGAGGACTTAGGAGTGCCTCAACTAAACCTCTTGATATCTAGCTATAGGACTTATGACGAGCCTATAATACTAACATTGTGTACTGTACTAGTAGCGTAATAGCTGCCTAGCAGGTGGATGTGAAACGATCTCATTCTAGTAGCGTAATAGCTGCCTAGTGGGGAACAGTGTTGGGACCGTACTAGTAGCGTAATAGCTGCCTAGTAGGAGGATGTGAAACGATCTTACACTAGTAGCGTAATAGCTGCCTAGTGGAGGAAAAGTGTTGGGACCGTACTAGTAGCGTAATAGCTGCCTAGTAGGAGGATGTGAAACGATCTTGCACTAGTAGCGTAATAGCTGCCTAGTGGAGGAACAGTGTTGGGACCGTACTAGTAGCGTAATAGCTGCCTAGTAGGAGGATGTGAAACGATCTTTCACTAGTAGCGTAATAGCTACCTAGTGAGGAAAAGTGTTGGGACGGTACTAGTAGCGTAATAGCTGCCTAGTAGGAGGATGTGAAACGATCTTGCACTAGTAGCGTAATAGCTGCCTAGTGGAGGAAAAGTGTTGGGACCGTACTAGTAGCGTAATAGCTGCCTAGTAGGAGGATGTGAAACGATCTTGCACTAGTAGCGTAATAGCTGCCTAGTGGAGGAACAGTGTTGGGACCGTACTAGTAGCGTAATAGCTGCCTAGTAGGAGGGTGTGAAACGATCTTTCACTAGTAGCGTAATAGCTGCCTAGTGGAGGAAAAGTGTTGGGACCGTGCTAGTAGCGTAATAGCTGCTGGTCTGAAACAAAAGTGGTGAATTGAATAGTAAAAGAGTTTTGCGAGTGAAAGGCCGTCTGAGTGGAATGAGGATTATGTTACAAGCTTGAGTGAAGCAACTGATTGAATGTTGTGAGTGATTTTGTGGTACCCGTGAAAGGATTCCCATGTGCAAATGAAATAAGATACGACTTGGTTAGCAAATGCATTAATTGAATCAAACTCCTTGTTTGTGCACGAGGGCTTAGGAGTGCCTCAACTGGACCTCTTGATATCCAGTCTTAGGGCTTATGACGGGCCTAGAATGCGATTGAAAGTTCGAGGACTTAGGAGTGCCCATAACACTTTAAAGGAGTTGTGCGAAACTCGCCGCTTTGAGTGATTGATTTGAGGATGATTCTGGTTGTGGATTGATCCAGAATTGGATGCTTTTTTATTTCCTTCATGAGGGATGTGATGGTCGAACACTTTTTGTTGATGTGGCCCTTGACTTTGTCAGTGTGGGACTCATGTTTGGTATTGTTTTGGTGGTCTCGGCCCGATGTGCTCTATGGTTTCGGGATTTGGTAGGACTCTTGGCTTCAGAGTTTGAGATGGCTCCAGTATGGCTCTCGAGTTTTTGGTTTTCATGGTCTTGTGATTGGTTTTTGAATGGATGGTTTTTTGTGAATGAGCGACTTTGGTCGGTGGTTTTGATATGGCCGAATGACTTCGATATGATCAGACTCTGATGTGATCAGATGGCTCCGGTGCGATCAGATGGCTCCGGTTTGATTTGTGATTCCCTTATGAGCAACGGCTCTGGGATGGTTGGTGAGTTTTGATTTGGATTGAGATTTTGAGTCGAATGGTGGGCTGATGTAATTGGGGACTGTGTTGTGTTTGACGTGTTTTGATGTGGTAGATAAATTCTTGGTCATGGATGGATGGCTTCGGCCCGGTTATGGCTTCAGGGTTCTCTCATGATGGCTCCAGGATAGCTCGGGATGGCTCCGGGAAGGGGCTACGAGACTCTATTTGGTGATAGCGCGGAAGACAGGGGCATTTTTCCTTTGAGGTGGTCGCACCCTGGGCGGCTGCCTACGTACTCAATTTCGTCTTGAGATCGGACCATACGTAGTTCGAAATTTTGTAGGCAAGACCCTGGTGATGAAATAGATCTGACGTGAATTTGAGGTGGCTCTGTATTGTTCTTGGACTATTAGGATGCCCCCTGTGTAGTTCCAAGGATGGTTTTAATGTTCGATGATGGCTCCCGCATGGCTCAAGTTTGGTTCTGGATATGGTGTTGATGAGGCTCGAGCATGACGCTGGATGGCTCCAGAATTGTCTTCGTACAGCCTCGGATGGCTTTAGTTTGGTTCGATGTAGCTCGAGGATAGCCCAGGATAGCTCCGAGATGGTTCGAGGTAGCTTGATGATGGTCTGGGATGGCTCAAGTTGACATCTTTTAATCAAAAGTTACGCTTCAACAACTGCAACTGAAGTTGACTTTCAGCGAGACTAGGTAGAGTTCTTACTAGTCAGGTGTTGATGCTGGAGTGGTTATGATACATGCAAATACCAAATGCTAGAAGAGATGCAAAATGCATAGGCAGTTTTTGAAGAGAAGGTACGATTCTATCTCTATTAGTGAGAGGTTTACGAATATAAGACATCTTCGGTTCAATCTTGAGTGATTGTTAAACAAGAATGCGTGAATCACTTTCGTCTCATGGAGGGATGTGGGTCAATCTCTCGTGAGTATGGTCGTGTGTGCTAATGGTGTGATGTTACTCTGGATGCTCGGAGCAGTATTTTCCTTAGAATTTCTTTCGAGTTTCTGGACTTTCCGATTCTTACAAGCCTCTCCTGCAATGGGGTAGGTTATTCATGATTTGGTGGTTCAATCGAAAAGTCACTCGCGCTCTAAAGACCTTGTGAGATAAGGTCGCACTCATTCGCTCATGGTCCCTTTGTTATAAGGTGGGACATGTTGATAGCAAGTATGAAGCTTATGATTCATGCTTCAGATCCGGTACTTTCAGTTAACGCTCACCAACTAACGAGTCAGAGGTCTTTTATTGGGTTATAACGGGGCTGAGGGGTATGACGTATGTTACATGGGACTGGAGGATTTATTTGGAAGTTGTGGAGCTTTTGTGCAATAGAGGATATGTTTCACCTTCGCCATGGGTGGAATGATTAGATAGGTTTTGATGACCTTTTATTGGTTTCTTCGGAACATCATTGGTCCTTCGATTTGGATTTCTCCTTCTTGCCTCTTCTGGTGTACGATTTGAACTTTCTTCTCATTTTTGTGTTTTTGAAATTGAATTTGACTCATCAACTTTCTCAAGCGTTCTCAGCTTTGTATTTTGGCTTTCAGCTTTGGAGTTGCATTGACTCATCGATCTCTTGAACATTTTTGGTGTTTTTTTTTGGTGTTTGACTTGGAGTTTGATCACTAATTTCTTGAACATTTGTTTTTGTTTTTGTGAAAGATGGTGGGGAGCCATGGCTCCGGCTCCTTCGAGATCCTCTATTGCAAGGGTGAGTAAGTATATGTGGGGTGGCATGTTGTGGAGTTTTTTTTTGAAGAAAGAGTTTTTCCTGAAAGGCTCAGCGGGGCTCACTAAGGGTTATGTCCGGGGAAATTAAAGCTTTTTGGTGTGGAGATTTTGATCCTAAGTGCCTCGTCATTCTCATTAGTCAATGATTGTTTTCTTACTACTTCTCAATCTTGCATGAATCAGTTCATATCTTGCTATCGACAATGATCTCACTCTAAATTATGCCTCTCCATGTGCTGAAGGAAGCACAAGTCGCTCATGGTTTTACCTCGGTTGGCTCTCTCTACCTTCCCTCGTCGCTCAGGATTGTCCAAAACGCTCACTTGAAAGTCAAGAGAAAATACCACTCTTCGCACACTACTCACTTGGTCTGTGGTGCTGATTTTGATTTGACCCGTGTGTTCGTTGACGGGTCGAGAGTTTTGTGGTTCACACACTCTGTTCAATCAATCTCTTAAGATTTTCCCGAAGATGTTTCGATACGAGAGTACGCAAATGCGACTATCTACAATGCAATCTATTGTGGTAATATGGAATTACTACATATAGGATGCATGAAATGCTGAAAATGGCGAATGAAAATGATTGATTGAATGTTTTTTTTTTGGATGCAATGCATGCGCGGTAAGGCTACACCTAGTCTCACTTGAGTCGGTTCCAGTTGATGGTCTATGAAGCTCATCCCTCCATTATAAACTCTGAAGCTGGTCTAGCTGCTGGGGTCACTGTCAGGGTAGAGACTCTCAAGTGAGGCCGGGTTGGTGATTGGTTTTTGGAATTTGGATTTTTAGGGAGTGATAACTCCCGCATGGTGGTCCCACGGTATGACACGCTCTTTCCCTTTTAGTCACTGACGCGCATGGTGATTCTGAGTGGGAGAGGTTTGAACTCGGTTTTCTTTTCTATCCCTCTGAGATCGGGCTCTGGCGGTCGAGATATTGGGATGAAAGTGTGTGTGGTGTGGTGACAATGAAACACATGGTTATGCAATTTTTAAGATGGACACGACTCGTGAATGATTGATGGAATTGAAATGGCTGGAAGTGCAAGTGACTCTTTTTTTGTGTGGAATGCGATGCATGTGTTTTGCTTTGTGCTCGGTTGCATTTGTTGGTGTTGTTATTTAGGGGATACCTCCTGTAGATACCGTGAATTCTCGCCCCATAAAGCAAAGTTGATAAATGATATATAACTGTGAGGAGTCGTTCCTTATTCATTCTTCTCTTTATTCGTGCATGCCAAAAGAAACCAAGTTTTAGAAAAACAATTTTGAAAACGCGTGTTTTCAAAGTGGTGGATTTCCTCAATAGAAATTTTGATACTCGATCATTCGCAAATAAAATAGGGGATGGGGAACCCTATACACATTGACCTAAATAAATTCAAAGGGAATGTGTAAACCTATACATGTAATCTATTCAGAAATGGACAAGAGAGAAAAGAAATCATAGGGGAAAACCTATACATCATTAATTCTAAAAAGGTCATTAAAATGGGAGTTTTAAGCTAAACTTCTTATGAACTCTCCCGGTCCGTCTTCGGGCTTCTGAATGACTGCTAACGCTCGGCCTCCTGGTTGGCTGCTTGCTCGCCTTTGGGTTCTTGACCGGCTGCTCGCTCATTCTTCGGGCTCTTGACCGGCTGCTCGCTCGTCTTCGGGCTTTTGCAGCGAAGAAAAACGGTGATCAAACAAAACGGGTTGGTGTTCTTCTGATTTTCAACAATTTGAACTCGAACCGGTGTCGCTAGTCTTTATGTCACTTGACTCGGGTTGGTGCAACTCTGATTTTATATTTGAACGGTTGGTATTGGCCTTCCTGTCGCTTGGCTAGCTCCACGGGTTGGTGCGCCTCTGATTTCCGGCTCGATCCGCGTAGTTGATCTTCATGCTGCCTCGTTTGCTCCGTCATGGGGAAAGAGGGATATTTTTGAGAAATGAAAGGTGAATGATTGAGCACAAAATCATTGTGAAAATCCACCACTTTTGTGAAAGCACGAAATGACTAGTACGCTCCACGGTAATGGCCGCTGCTCTTGAAGGTGGGATGAACTTCAAAAATAGCGGGTCACAACATGGGGACTAAATCATATTTATTTTGAAATACGCTTCTGAAAAACAACTGAAAAGTGTTTTCAAAACAATTTTGAAAGAATGTTGTTTGAAATTCATTTGTAGAAAGTAGATTTTTCGAAATCAATTTTTTTGAAAACTGTTTCGGAAATAGCATTTTAGTGAAATAAACTTTTTAAAGGAGAAATTGACAAATTTTGAAAACCCCATTTTGAGTAAATATTTTGTGGAACTTTAAATTAAATGAGCTCGCAAAAAAGCTTTTAGGGACATGCAAACGAGAATTCTGATCATTTTAAAACGGATTGGTTTGAAAGAGTGGTTTGCACACATGTATTGCATAAAGTAAATCGTGGTTGTGTTTGATGTGGAGCTGGAAGTGTTAATGTTGGGATAATCACTTTCCAGGTCAATTATGATTCCGTCTCACCGGGGGAACCGTCGTCCCTTCACTATCATCTCTCGGGATTTTTTCTCTGCTATGCCTTTGTGGGACACGTCATCAAGAAAGTCCGGAGTGCTTAAGTTCGAAAGGTCAGGATACCCGAAGTGATAAGGAAACATACGCCACGGCCAGTGATGATCCGACAACACGCTCACTTTTCGGGAAACTCGGGGAAGTTCTGCATGGGAACGGGTCTCTCGTCATCTACACGGTCAGGTGTGTCTAGAGTCCAAATTATTCACTGACTACGTTGTGCCATGTATGGGTATCCAGTAAATACGGGATCCTCTATGGACGTGTAGCGTGACATTGGGCTTTAGAGACACCCGTGGTGCAGAGGAACAATGGAGAACTGAGCCCATGCAATCTTCAGGGTAAGGTAGAAGGGTGGTCAGACAGGCGGCATACAAGGGGGTGACTACCCGTAAAACCCGTCTTAGACACCGGATTAGGCAGCTGGACACTGAAGGCTCAGAGTTTACTATATGCTGGCTTAGACTCGGATAATGGAGGATATTTTTGGATCATGAGTTTCAAGGCGTTGGTCTTGGACCGTATTACCTGTGGGTTAACTCCTTCTAGGAAGGACCCAACTCATGGGGAATCAACCGTGGACCGGTTGGGGATCCCGTGACATGTGGATGAAGCGGGTGACTCAGAGGAATGCATGTCTTACGCTACCCGATGCAACAATGGGTAAACTCCTTCTAGGAAGGCCCCATTTACAAAAGCAATAAATAAGCAATAACAATCAAGATATTATGTCATGCATGAAGAGCAGTAAACATAAGACAATAAACACACAACAGTAAACACACAAAAGTGAAGCATGCAAATAGTAAAGCACACATATGGCACTCAAGGCCAATCTCGAACTCTGAACTCTCATCCTAACTATCCTCTCAGTGCACACTCTAAGTGTGGAGTAGAGTAGTCCTAGAGGCTTTGAAATGAATCTCTTGAAGGTTTTGAAAGAAGTGGGGAAATCCTGACAATTTTGAATGGAGTTCAGTCGTCCCCAGCAGAGTCGCCATTCTGTGGAGGGTGATTTTTCGGTATGAGGGGGGTCTATCTAAATATGGTTCTGACTGAGAAGCCTAGATCCTAGAAATTGCCATTCTGTGGAGGGTGAAAACCCGTTACTCTGGCATCCCTAAATACCTACTAAATCGTCCGTCTTTCCCAGAAAGCGTAAAGGGGAGTACAAGTGTGCACTACACCCGCTCTCAATGGGCTCCACGCGGACTTATGCCCCTATAAGGCGGAATTGACTAGAGTCGCCACCTAGTTTGACCTAAGATACTAGGAAGGAAGGGAAGGAGGGTTCTAAGAACCGCTGGTTGACTCTGATTGTTGCTTATGGATAGGACTTATCTGGTCATGTCAGAGATTCCATTGTGGGTTCGTACTGGGTTACACCCCTCAGAAGTGGCAGCGACCACGACTTCGGATTGGTGCCCGAGGAAACCTCGGTCTCCAATTGTCAGGATTGTCTTCTTTCAAAACCTTATTAAAGAGATTCATTTAAAAGCCAAGGATAAGATTGAGTGCGAATTGAGGATTAGATGATTTCCAAGAGTTTGGAGAAATAGACTGGTCTTGAAGTTGGTTTGGATTGTTTCTGAGAGGTTTGAGGTCATTTTGTGGAACCGAAGGGGTATTTCGTCTTTATAAAGAATGGTCAAATTCTTGAAGTATGAAAGCGGATATTTGGTTTACTGGTGTATGGGTTCGAGCATGTATTTAAGAATAGGGAGTCCTATGTTAGTGAGACTTGTGACTCCGAGTTTGCTTAGAAAAGGGATTGGGGTTTTGACCTTTTGGGTCTTTGAAGAATCAAAGGGGTTTCGTGGTCATTTTGTGTGGACTTGATGATTTGTCGAGTTTGTTTTGGAGTTTGAGATGCTCAACTCTGTGAGATATTTGAAATCTTAAAATGATGACGTCTGTGAGACGCTTGGGTTTGTGAGACGTTTGAGGCTTGAAAGGGTTATCAAATTTCAAGGGGTTCGGCCTTTTGAGGAGCTGAGGGCTTTCGAAGTGTTTAAATTTGAAGAGTCTATTGAGATGTCCGAATCTGTTGAACTGCGGAGACATTCGAGTCTGTTGAGCTGTTGAGACGGTCGAGTCTGTTGAGACGGTCGAGTCTGTTGAGCTGTTGAGACGGTTGAGTCTGTTGAGCTGCTGAGACGGTCGAGTCTGTTGAGCTGTTGAGACGGTCGAGTCTGTTGAGCTGTTGAGACGATCGAGTCTGTTGAGTTGTTGAGACGTTCGAGTCTGTTGAGTTGTTGAGACGTTCGAGTCTGTTGAGCTGCTGAGACGTTCGAGTCTGTGAGTTGTTGAGTGTTGAGATGTTCGAGTCTGTTGAGCTGCTGAGACGTTCGAGTCTGTTGAGTTGTTGAGACGTTTAGAGTCTGTTGAGTTGTTGAGACGTTCGAGTCTGTTGAGTGTTGAGATGTTCGAGTCTGTTGAGCTGCTGAGACGTTCGAGTCTGTTGAGTTGTTGAGACGTTTAGAGATTCGAGAAGCTTGAGTTCAAAAGAATTTGAAGTTTCGAGGAGCTTGAGGTTTATGATGTTTGGAATTATTTGGAACTACAATGAAGTTGAATTGAATTGGGAATGAAAAGAATTTTGAATTGAATTGGATTGAAATTGAGATTGAATCTAAATTGGAATTGGATTGAATTTGATTGAATTGGATTGAGATTGAATTGGAATTGAAGTTGAATTGGATTTGAAGGTAAATCGGGATCGAATTGAGGTCATGGGCCGAATTTGGGCCTTAGAGATGGACCGGGTTTGGGCCTTGAAAAAGTGGGCCAGCTTGGGCTTTGGAAATGGACCGGGTTAGGCCTTGGAATGTGGGCTGAAAACTGTTTTTGTTTGTGATTGGGCTGAAAATTGTTTTTGCGCTAATTTGGGCCTTGAAATGTGGGCCATGATTGAGCTAACCGGCCTCGAATTGGGCTTTGAAATAGGCCTCGAATTAGGCTTTGGAATAGGCCTCAAATTGGGCTTTGAAATGGGCCTCGAATTAGGCTTTGAAATGTTGGCTAAAATTTGTTTTGGGGCTGAATTGGCCTTTTGGACTGATTTGGGCCTTTTTATTTTGGATGTCGGGCTTTATTTGGCATTTGAATTGAATTGATGCTTGGATTCTTGACATTGAATGATTTTTGGAATGAAATTAGATGATTTTTATTAGAATTGGAATGTTGATAGTGCATTTTATTCTGACATTAAGGGATGATTTGAAAAGTTATGAGGAAAACGGGTATTCCTCACATGGACCGTGTCTAGGACCCGTATGCATTGAGGATACCCCAAACCTAAGGTTTTTCTACAAAGGGGTGACCTATGGGCTAACTAGGGCTTCCTAGGTATTGGGCCTCTATATTGGGCTAGGCCCAATAATTACCAAGCTAATCTATAACATATAATAGCAATAAAACAATGAAAATAAGCAATCATGAAGTTAAAAACCAGAATTCCGACGTGTGTATTTGTTTATGGGTAAAATATGATTTGGGGTTGCCAACCACATCTTATTGATCCCCTTTTTCTTATCTTTCAATGGCCAAGCAAGGTTCTAAATACAAGAAAAATAGAAGGACAAAAATACAAAAAAAAAAAAAAAATCTAGAAATTACAACCTTAAACCAATTGGTGAAACCTAAATGGTCGATCACGTTTTTTTTTTATTATTATTCTTTCGAGATGTTCGAACTAAAAGGAAATAATCATGGAAAAGAAAGAGATAAAAGAGCTACGATGGACCTAATTACCGTTTCATTCATCATCATCATTTTTTTTTTACACAGGATTCCTCAACGAGTCAAAAGCTCGAGATACATGGAATAATGGTCAAAATTACAAGGAATCGTTATTCTACTCTTTACTAGTTTTGCTTCTCTTTTCATTTTTTTTAGTGAAAGGCTCTAAACATAGCTCATAGTCATGCAGATCGTTCGCATCCAAATCCAAAGCTGCAGAATATGTTTTATTTAGATCTAAATTGGCTATGAAAGAAGCATGGCCAACATTCTGGCAAAACTAACCACATACCTAAAAACGAAACACGGATGAATGTATACTCATGCTCATGAACAAAAATCAAACAAAACAACAGAAGCATGTTAAATCAGTATCTGTACTGAATGATGAATAACCAATAGAACACTCTGTCTCAACCAAAATGAAATTAAAACAACAGCATCGAAACCAAAACAAGATTATTAGTAAGATTTGAAATGTCCAAAACACCGAACAGGAGAATGTGAAGACCAACTGAACAAAGTAAGGTGCAGATATAAGTTCCTTATTTTGCCAGGCAGGTTGCAAAATTACCGTTGTGTGAAGAATGACAGAGGCGAGAGCATGTTATTCCTTGTTCTTCTTGTCGGGAGCAAAATTACCGTCTGTAAAGAGCATGAAGAGCGCAGAGCGGAAGATCCTTTGCTCGCCAGTCAGGTTGCAAAACTTTGTTCGCTAGCTGCTCCTCGTTTTCCAGTTTGGGATGAAGATTACCGTCAGTGAGAGAATGGAAAAACAGGCGCAGAGCTGTATGCTCCTTGTACGTCAGTTCAGTCGCAAAATTCTCGTGAGTGAAAAGAAGGTCGCACAGCTTGTATTTCCTTGTACGTGTGAGTGTAGATAATGAAAGGACAATGAAGAGAATGAGGAGCGGAGCAAAATTATCCGGCTAGTTGAATGTGTAAAACTGCCCGGTGTGGAGAGGATAAAGGAGGTGAAATGTTCCTTGTACGCCAGTGAATAGAATGAAGATGGAGAGCTTACATGCTCCTTGTTTCGCCTGTTGAAGCAAATGAAGAAGGCGCCAGTCGGGTTGCAAAACTACTGTCGTGAGTGAAGAGAACGGTGCAGAGCTCTAGTTTCCTTGTTCAGATGAAGAGAATGAAGAGATAGAGCATGTATATTCTTGTGTCGCCATCTGGGAATGAAGACAACATTAGCTCGAGGGCTCCATGTTCTTCAGCTTACGGAAATGAAAGCGCAGACCATGTATGTTTGAGCTCGTCAGCTTGGGTTGCAAATACCGTGAAGAAGGTAAGAATGAGGGCTCAGAGCACGTATTTCCTTGTTTCGCCAGTTCGAAAGAGAATGAGGACAGCGTGAGCATTTATGTATCTCGTTCGACAATGAGAAGAGAATAAGGATGGCGCAGAGCTCATGTGTTCCTCGTCGCCGGATGAAGAGAGTGAAAGTGGCGCAGAGCTTGGTGTGCTCCTTGTTCTCGTCGATGCAGGGAGATGGAGCTATATGCTCCTTCTTCGACGGCTAGGAAATGGAGAGGTGGAGCATTCTGTTCCTTGTTTGTGTGAGAAGAGAATGAAGCAGGTGCAGAGTTTGTTTTGCCTTTGATTCGCTGGTGAGGTTGCAAAATTACCGTCGGTGAAGAGAAATGAATAGGGGTGCCTCATGTATGCTTCTTCTTTACCGATGTCTTGGAGAAAAATGATGGAGCAGGTATGCTCCTTAATCGCCAGTTTTGAGGAGCAAACTTACGTGAGTGAAGAATGAAGAACTTTATTGACAGTTTCAGTTTCAATCGGTGTCGTCTCTATTTCAGGTTTTGTTTGGCGAAATATGCAATGAGCAACAGGGTAGCAAAATCGGGAGTGGAGGATCTCACCACTCTTCTTTTTACCAGAGACATCGGGGAGGAGAAATAAAGAGGCGCAGAGCACGCGTGCGCTCCCGGTTCGCAGGCTGGGATTGTGAAATCCTCGTGAATGGAGATGGAATGCGGCGAGGCAGTAACGAAGGAGGATTGAGGTTAGGTTTCTTCGAATCTTTGAGATTGAGCAAGGTGTCGGAGAAGGGTAGAGGCGGATTAGAAAAGAATCGATGGAGAATCGGGGAAGGAAGATGAAGGCGTCGGTTGGCTGGAGTAGACGGATTCGAGAGGCGAAGAAGACAGAGAAATTGTTGAGTGTCGGAGTGGTTTTCCTTTCTGGAGATGGAGGAAGAGAATGATATCGATCGAGGAAGGAGGTGGTGGTTCATCTTTTTTTGCAGTCGATTCGCCCCTGTCCAAGGATGAAGGTGGGGTGGAGATTTTTTAATGGAGCTCGCCATCATCCACTGTCTTCAGGTTTGGAGTAACGAGGACATCCAGCGAATTTTTTTGGGGGATAATTCAAGAACTTTGCCCATACTTCCAGAGCATGTCGTCGGCCCATTCAAAAAAAAAAATTAAAAATAAAAAATGCCCATACACAGAGTTTTCTTTTTTGTTGTTTTATAATGTAGGAATCAGAACCCTATGAGGTTGTTTGATGGCTCTATGGGCTAAATACAACAATGGGCTTTATTTAAGGTAAAAGTCGGATCCAATTGAGAGAACGGGCCGTGTTTGGCATGGGCTGGGGTATAGGCCGCGTTTGGGTCGTTCTATCGAAAAGTAAAATCGGGTGTTGTCCCTCCACGACTCAAACTCGAGACCTTTTGTCTCTTCCTCACTAGCCTCAACCAATTGAGCTGTGACAATATTCAGTTCATGCTTGCGAAAAATAAAACAAGAGTTCTATGGGCGAACTTAAGTGAAACAAAAATCAACCTCCGTGGTCTCATAAGGAATCAAACCCAGGATCGATGGGTTACATAGGGGAACAGGTTAACCAGTTACGCTATGTCGGATTTCAGTATGTTCATGCGAGAAATAATACAAGGGCCCTAATTTCAACTGGATAACTCCTCTAAAAATGCTACGAGTTTAAAAGAAAGTATACAAGGAAAAAAGAGAAGACTAATCTAATGACATGAAATTATGGAATGTGAATAATAAGATAAGTACATAAAACAAAATGAATGGGTTTAAAACCGGATTATTGTTTGAAAATTCATTTTTGGAAAATCGTGTTTTTTTATGAAATGCTTTGAAAAAGGTTATAAAATGACGGTTTCATTATGGCACGCACGCTAATATGTTTTTGAAAAAGAAAGGCGACGACCCCTCTTATTATTTCGAAATTTGCTTTATGGGGTGAGAATTTTTGGTGTCTACACGGTGATTACTTGCGGTAGCATCTGTGCTACTGTGGCAGCGACGATCTCCCATATCGTTTGCGTGCCTGGTCCATCAGCAGTCTCTCTCTGGGGGCCTCGACCTCGTCCTGACATCTAACAATTTACATCCTCATTAAGTACGGTAACACTGTGACCAATGGGTCTTGAATTTAAGCAATGGTGTCGTCTGTAAGGACGCTAAGGGTATCTGTTGTTATCAACGGTCATTCCTAGTTAGGTTTCTATTTCTCAGTCATAAAAAGGTTGTAATCCTAACTCGGTAATCCCTATGCTCGGTAATTCTTAGACATTAGAGCGCAGTTATACCACTTTTTGTAACACCCCTACCGCTAATCCCTGACTTACCGTCCAATTGTCCCGATTATCCTACTACTCGCAGCGGAAATACAAATACTACGACGGGTGATACAACACCGCTAACCGCCCATAGGCTAGCAAGGCTTACACTACATACAGTAACGGTCCGATGTTTAGAAAATACCGAGCTACTATCATTACTTCCCAATATACAATAGCATTTACTTACAATGTTTGATTACCGAGTATCCAAAATTATAATCAATTACATCCCTTCCTTGAGTTACAAAATCATGAGTTTAAACAAACTACTCATTCTACCAATCCACAATTCTTTCCAATATCAAAAGGGTGTACCCCATGGTACACCGGCTAATCAAAAAGGCATTAAGCCGTGTACAACTTGGTACACCATTCACTCCTACTCACTACTCAAAAGAAATTAAGCTTGGTCTCATCATGACCTTCAACCTTCACGGGCACCTGTAAAATTAAAAACAGTGCCCCAAGGGGCTCAGCAAAAGCTGCGCATAAACTTCAGATACACCGCGTGCTAACGAGGGTACGCCGACTAATTGGTCGAATACATGGAATTCATTTTATACATGCATACGTGCTATTACATACAACAATACAATCATACAGGGTACATACTTACAACATACAATACATGCAACCAAAAGGCAATACTCAAGCCAAACAGTATAATAATGCAATTCACAATCCAACTTCGTTCTTGGTTAGCCAGTTACCCATCCGGGTTAATCGGATGTTCTTTACTCTTTTACTCGGTACCATACTACTTACACAATCTTACTCATAATATACTTACTTACTTGTTACTTACTTTCTTACTTACTTATACTCATGTTAAGTTGGTATGACCTCCGGGCAGGGACTACACCGTCCCACCACCGGGCTTTAGGGTGGCTCACAAATCCAGGATGCTACCCATTTAAGGGGTTTGGTCCATGGAAAAGATTAAGGCCAGGATTTGGATCCAACCTCTTGTGTCTCCTCCTCCTCACGCGTGGCCGAAGCTATATCGGACTTCTACTCATTCCAATTTACCAATTTCTTATGTTAGAAAGGTTAGCTAGTTAGGAATCAGTTAAAAGTCCTATGCTACATCACTTGGTCAATACAATACTCAACAAGGCACACACACTTCATTCTCTCATTCATTTCATGAATTATACAAACTGAGAGTTAAGATAAACATTCAACAAGGAACAATATCATATAAGCACAAGTGCAATAAATCCGATTTGTGCGCTTTATCTTATTTAGGTGATCAATTAGCACACAAACACACAAATCAGAGTAGCCAAGGTAGCATACAGGACATGAGAAGTTCATACCGTTCAACGTTGTACTCGAATCCGACTTTCCTTCGGTGTTCACTATTCAAGTCCTATAACATACATGGAGTTGTATGGTTAATGATCTATTATTGACCTAACTCTTTATTCCATTACCATTCTCTATGTACTCTTACTAATTCTCACAATTCATAAGTGGTTATGAAAACCATTTCATCCTTTAAGTTTGTTTTCTTACTCATGTGCATGTTCTCTTATTATTCTTACCCAACATTGGTGTACTTCTATGTATATCTATATATATATACATTTAATTACTATTTTTTTATTTTTTTTTTTTATGACTCGACCGACTTTACCCAGGGTCAGCCCCAAGGTCGGTCAAAGTCAGTGTGTCTCGTTCCTGCGAATTTCAGACCCGACCGACCTTGCCAAGTTCGGTCTCAAGGTTGGTCAAAGTTAGTAAGTTCTGGTTCTAGAGATTTAAGACTCGACCGACCTTGCCAAGTTTGGTCCCAAGGTCGGTCGAAGTTAGTGACTTCTAGGTTTACATTTTTACGACTCGACCGACCTTGTCAAGTCCAGTACCAAGGTCGGTCGAAGTCAGTAGACTTCCGCATTTGCAAATCTAGGCTCGACCGACCTTGCCAAGGGCGGTCCCAAGGTCGGTCCAGTCCAGTGTTTTCATTTTAAATTCTGTTTCAGCTCTTTTCATTACCCATTACTTCTCCAATCTTCCTACAAGTATTCTAACATGTTTTAACACTAATTAGACCCTCTAAATCACCTTAGTTCATCCACCAAACTCATAATTCATTTCTATGTTAACTTACACAATTTCTCTCTTTCATTCCAACACTCATGCTAGTTTTTGTTCTTAAATGCTATAGATTTTTAAACTAACCTTTAACATCCTTTACTTCCTCAACTAATGCCACTCCTAGAGTTTAAATTGCATTACCTGACATCCTAGTCCTTCTCACTACTTAGCTCTCTCTTAATTCTATTTCCAAAGTGATAATCTACTCACAACAACACTAAACACCTCTAGTTGTATCCTAGGTTATTTTCTCCTCTTAAACATCTAAGTCTTCTAATTTTAAACAAATTTTGACAGAGGTTCCCCTATAATTTATACTTTTCCCACACACAAATTCAGCTCACAATTCATTCCCAACTTCCATATCAATCCAAGCACTAACAACAAATAAATTTTCCTGCACATATACATTCATTACCCAAGGTTTTCCCAAGCTTTTAATCATGTTTTAAAAGTTTCAAAACAGTTACATTCTCTTCCTCATTATACTACAACAAACTACTATTCAAAACCATTTGATTTCCTCATTTCAAGCATACCAAATCTGTTACACAAAGCATAAAAAACTACTCAAGGTGAGTGCATTTACCTTGGTTTTCTAACTTCCTTTCTCTCCTTCCTTTCCTCTACTTTTGCTTGCTCTTTCCTTCTCCTTTCTTGTTCTTGTTTCACCCAATCAATAATGCTACAGCCATACATACACCATACTACTTAGAAACCAATCTGTACTAACCTAGGGTTTATGTACTTGATTAAGGTTTAACAAGAGGCATTGCCTTCCAATGGATAGATGGAGTTTTGGATAGAAACCAAAGCAAGATTCCCACTCCAAATGTGAAGCCAAAATCTGCTGGGAAGCAAGGAACAAGAAGCTCAAAACTTGAAATTTCTTATTTTACAAATGAGAGCTAGAAATGTTAGTTTTTCGGATTTCTTTTTACCTCAAACCAACAAGATGAAGGAGGAGCTTCTAATGGTGGTCACAATCTTTAAAAATAGGAACACCCATGGAGATGAAAGTGGGTATCTTCGGATTTTGAAAAGAGGGGAATGATCTCCTTGGCAAGGGGATTCCAACAGTACCAATTTTGTGATTTTTGGAGAAGGATTGAGTCAACAAGAGGAGAGAAGATGGAGGCTGGATGGGTGTTCTCAAATCGCCATTAGAGGCTGGTGAAGGAAGAAAGAAATCAGAGAGAGCAAGGGGAGTACGATGGAGTTGTGAGGGAGTTGGAGAGAGAGTTTTTATTTTGCTTTTTGCTTTATTATTTGTCTTGTAGCATACTAGGAAAGAAGAGAGTGAGAGAGGGGGAAACCCAGCCGGCCAACTACACTCACCCATACAGATTTTTAAAATTTTATTTTCAAATGGGACACATTAGTTTGGCTTATTTACACTCTCACCCCACAACTTCCCGATTTTTACAGTTTTACAAACCGGAACCCGTTTTCCGGAATTTTCTCGTTTAACTGATTTTATTGGTTCTAGACCTTCATTAATGTTTATTAATGACTATTTGGTTGACCAAAATTATTACGAGTCTATTTAACCCGCTTAAAGTTGTGTTTTCCCGGTTTCCTCGAAAAACGCGCTTTAAGGTTCGTTTGTGTTTTTAATCTGTTTTAAGGATCCGTTTTCTTCGGGATTTGTTCCCTCGTGTTTATTTAGACATAATTAAGCCTTTAAAATCTTCATGAGCCTAATTAATCACTATTTTTAATTCCGGGGTATTTCAGAGAGAAATGCTTGCAAGTTGGTCCGGGACTTAGCTCAAGTATAAGGTCCCGGACCATGTCAAAAAAACTGCTGAAATCACATTACCATATTGGTCCAGGACTTAGGGTAAGGATATAGTCCCGGACCACTTGAAATTTTGTCCCCAGAGTTACTGTATTGACCTGTTCCGGGAGTTAGGGTCCGGACAAGGTCCCGGACCACTCCCAAAATGCAACCGTGAGTTAGAAAATAAACTTAAATGAAAGGGATTGAATGGTAATGGTATTAGATTATAATTAAGACTTGTTAGGTGACATGAAAAGGTCATTAGAGGTGTAAACAAGTATAAGATTGGATGTGAAAGTTGAGGACTTATGATCATATAAGTAAAGTTAAGGTTAACAGAACAACAGGGTTAACTAGGGTAACTAGTCGTTTAAGTTTTGTATTGCCTTGATGTTAATAGAAATGCTTTGAATGTTACCAGTTGTTCAAGAATTATCTGAGGAGCGTGATACGACATGCTAGAGTAATTCCTTTGTGAATGGTATGGTTTTCTTGCAGTTTGTGTCCTACCAAGTTACACTCGGCTTGTGTACTTGAAATACCCCAAACCTTAATATATTAATGAACTATCTAATTAGGATATACTAAGGCTACAACGTGCCTTAGAAACATTAGAAGAAGTGTTAAACAACAATTTACACCAAAACATGCTTTAGGAACAATTAGAGCAAAAAGGTGTTTTAAAGAGCACACATAAATTAGGGAACTACCAATAAGATCCCAAGAGATTTCAAATGTGAAATACCTCTAAGATTAGTAACACGCATTAAGCGGAATTAGCGTTTAAACCAAAAACGTACCTTAGAGCACAAAAATGTGCTTTAAAGGAAAAAATGTGCTTTAAGCATGTATACATGGAACGAAAAGGCTAATGAGCCTAAATACCATAAAGAAATAAGGGAACAACAATTAAATGGTCATAGGAGCCATTGCGTATACACATAAACTAAGTATACAAAGTCCACAGTAAACAGGTACTAAACTGACGAAAGTCAAGGAGAAACCACTAAACGACTTGGTTTAAATTGGAATGAGCAACATGCTATTTCATGAAAAAAGTATCTAAAGGTTGTAAATATATTAAGGACACATTTAAACTAGCCAAAACAAATTGCATAATCAATGTGAACCCAGAAGCACATAAAATGGTGTTTTAAGGCATTTTTGGCTATGTAACATACCTAACACATGGTATAAGTCCTTATGAACGAGATTAATACATCAAATGTTACATAAATACAAGGAAGAAACAAAAAAATCAGGTCAAATGATACCTATGGCTGCCGACATCAAAGGGTGAGTCATTAAGGACAAAATGCTTTAAATTTCACTATTACAACAACCAAGACTTTCCTTAAGTGCCAAATCATCTTGTCCCCTGAGTAATTCATTAATCAGACACTTACCTGTCATAATGAGAGCTCCCAAATTCCTAGTTCCTCCTCTCTTTGAAGAAACATCACAAAAACTTCAATGTTCTTAGATTTGTACCTTAAAGAACACCTTGCCTTGTAGAAATCATAACTTTCTCATCCTAACTCCAAATAACAAGCTTGATAGCTCGTTGGAATCCTCTTTCAAAGATCTTTACAACCATATCTCATGAGCCCCCAGATTCTCAGGAAAACCCACGAAGAAGTGCCTTTGATTC
This sequence comes from Limonium bicolor, assembly GCA_023374045.1. NCBI lineage: Eukaryota > Viridiplantae > Streptophyta > Magnoliopsida > Caryophyllales > Plumbaginaceae > Limonium > Limonium bicolor. The sequence goes on from CM041779.1 coordinate 122,299,681, forward strand.
TCGAGGTAAAACATTGCCTTCTTGGAAACTCTTCCTTCTTTGATTTTCATCAAGGCCGAGTGCCTAGGGTTATTAACCCTTCTTATTATTCATCTTATTCTATGATTTTGGAGCCAATTTCTCTAGCAAATTGCTGTCAAAATTTCTAAGCTAAAGGTTAATATACAAGGTAAATCCTACAACTACCTATTTCAAGGTTCTAATTGTTGATCTATATATGATCTAACATATTGTTCATCTTCTTTATTATTGCCGAAATTATAAGTGTGTTAGATTTAATTTTTGACACATTAAATGTTAATACTTTGTAAATCTAAAATTAGATTTATAACCCTTAAGATATAAGCTTCAATATAAGCTATCATAATATACAAGAAAAATTCATATACTATGATTTTTCAATATGGCCGAAAATTAAGGGGTTATTAATGAGTTAGAAAAATTATCTAACTTAGTTAAATTAAAGGAATTAGTGTAATTAAGAGTAATATGTAAAGTTTGAGAAGTTTTGGTTATATATTATCATTGCCGAAAATAAATGAGGTTAGTATAGAACTTTTGAGAGTTTAGATGATGAGAAAATAATTGTAGAATTAAGTTTACAATTTATAAAGAGTTTGTAAGTGTTATAAGGAATTTATAAGGTTTTTGGTGTATTTAAAAGTTAATAAAGGATGGTATATATATATACTATAACATTAGATAATTAAATCTGGTGATTTAGAGATGTTTAAAATGATTTTTGATGTTCAAAAATCTGTAGGTAAATTAATTACGAAAATTAGAAATTAATTGGAGTTAAATTGGTTAATAAATGAAAGAATAGACCACAAGGGTAAAATGGTAATTTTACTGGTCAAATGTGGTCAAACATGGTCAATGACAGTTTATAAAATATTTAGATGAGTTAGAATAAAAATTATAGCAAAAGATTAGGTAATAAAATGTTTAAGGAATTAAAAGTTAAGATAAATTAACTTTAGGGGTAATATTGTAAATTTTGGAAAGTTAGGGGGTTTGACCATAAAAAGGCTGGTCAAACTTGGGTATGTTTTGGTAATTGACCAAAAGTATAGAAGAAATTAATTAAGAAAGACTTTGGAAGAAATTAGAAATAAAAATAACAAGTTTAGAACTTATTATGGGTAAAATAGAAATTAAAAGGAAACTATGGGTAAGAAATGTAAATAACACATTTTTTATGTGTTTAGAAGGTTAAGGAAATTAAATAAAGAATTTAGAAACAAGTTGTAAAAGAAACAAAGTTAAGACGGGGTTAAAAGAGACCCGTATATAACTTAAGGTATACGAGGGGTATACCCGTAATTTAATAAGTAAAGGTGAAATCAATACTTAAAGTATTTTAAAGAAAATACAAGTTATATTGAAAAAAAAGAAATAAATACGTATGATACGGAGTATCATACGGACGTATACGAAAAATGTTGGTATACATGAATAGTACTCGTATACGTGAATAGTACTCGTATACATGAATAGTACTCGTATACATGAATAATACTCGTATACGTGAATGTATCCGTATACATGAATAGGAAATAAGTATATGTGACCAGTAAAAATGAGGCCGTATAAATGAATAGTAAAATACGAGGTCGTATAAATGAATAGTAGAATATGAGACCGTATAAATGAATAGTGAAATACGGATGAATAGTGAAAAATACGAAAAACTAACACAAGGTCCGTATAAGTCTAAAGTTGCTAACTGTGCAACTAAGTAACTGCTAACGACGTTAGTATGTTAATGAATTAGAATTGAGCTTGAAAACGCTCCTAAATGAACGAACCCGTTTAACGGTATACTATTATACCCGGGTTAGCCTAGGAAGAGGTTTAAATTGAAAAAAGAACCAAATTAGTTCTAAGACACAGGATACTAATACTAGTTCTGGTTACAGATCTAGATAGTCAAAGGCGTTCGACGGATTAGGCGAAATGGTATTAAGAGCTAGCCAATCTCCGGTGTACGGTATGGGATTCTTGTAGCTTGCTTGTTAATGGGGTCTACCTCGGTTTGTGTGCTATGTGTTATTGTGATACGACCAAACAAGATTAAGCATGAAACCGATTTACTGTATTGTTATTGTGTGTCCATTGCACACTAACACGACTTGATTTAGAGCTTGTTCATTAACTATGTTTAATAACAATTGTATAAGGTTATAAATACTCTCTATTGTTAGTTGGTTAATACCGAGAGAGGTTTAACTAACAAATTGTCAATGAGACTTCAACTAACTGGAACTTGGGGGGAGAGGAATCCGGGACTGACTCCGGTCATGCATGTTTAGGTTAGGAGGTCGGCATCTGCATCAGATCCGTCTTCCGCATATGGCTCGTCAACGACTTGTCGCCTAGGGTCAACAACAGACCCGACCATCTCGAGTGAACAGTTCGAGATGGGAGGCAAATTCAGGAGGCGCGGGAGGGTCAAGCCTACACCCCTCATAACTTAAGAATTAATGTTTATCAACCCAATGAAGCTAATAACTCATTGGCTAGGGTTACCTTGACCCGACAAAAATAAACAATTCAGTTAGAGAACAACCAGTTCTATTAAGAGAACGGTTGACACTTATAAGGTATGGTCAAACACGAGAACTAAACAATTCTCAGGCCTCAGGAGTTAGCAATCTAACTTACTCATTAATGGGTGTCCATTACGACGTTCGATTTATTTGAGCTGTGAATGTTTCACATAAATGTGTTGCTTGTTATCGTACTTCTTATTATTATTTGTATGAATAAACAATTGCATGTATATGACAAAGTAGTCGTGTGTAGCCCTGCTAGCTTGTGGGCTGCACGTTTTCTGTACCAGCAATGTGTTGAGCCCCTTGGGGCCTGTGATTTAAACTTTGCAGGTAGGTGCCAGACGAGGACTCAACCTAAGAGTAGGAGCGGGTAGAGTACTTCGGGTTGCTTTTACATTTGTTACACGAGTTGTGCATGTACACTCATTTAGTAAATGGATGAGATGTTAGTATGATGTATTAGGATATGAGATACTCGGTATAAGTTGTGGTTTATGAATTGTATTGTATAGATGTTTGAGTAAATATCGGTTAGTCAGACCGTGACTTGTAAGAGAATAGGCCTAGTTAGTCACGTGGGTGACTAACGGCGGTAACACCAATTTAGTAGAACTTTTCCGCTGGATTGTTAATGAACGAGATGGACCTAGGGCGACGATCATTGTATTTGGAGATGGGGTGTTACAGTACTACTTGTTTATGTGCACCAACCTAATTAGATAAATGCACGAAAACGTTTATTGCATTCGTATATCTTGATGCCTGTTGTGTGAACTAACCATCCTTGTTTGAGTTCGTGATCTAACTATGTATTGTAGACCAACTCACAAAAGAATAACATTTTGGTTAGAGACTCGTAGTGAGAGTCAATCCACAAAATAATTAAACGTGGAGAAACACGTAAGAAATCTCAACTAGAGAACAACGATAGTTCAACCTTATGAACTCACTTGAACGTGAAAGAAATATACAGGACTATTAAACTCCCTTTTAATGGTTAGTCGACCTCCTACTGAGGGTTCAAACCTACAAGAGATGTAATCAACTTCTAAGTATTGGTAACATAGGGGCAACCCTTAAATCTGAGAATACAAGAACTCAGAAAATTCCCTAAGTTTATTAGATGACATCAAGAGTGATGCTTCTAGACTAATATACATGATTATATTAAGACTCTAGGAGAGGAGTAATTGGGAATGTGAGAAGTCCGATAGAGATTCGGACTCACGTGAGAAAGAGGAACTATGAGAGTAGTTCTGGTTTCTAGTTGAACCCTCCCACCATGCTAGACCCGATAGGGTCGAAACCGGGGAAGTAAGGCTAGAAGCCGAAAGCCCCGAGTGAGATCTATATGTGCGTCTCTGCCCAGAGGTCTAAGAGACTTAACCCTAGCTATCTGATCTAGAGTGGTGAGGGGTAAGTATGAGAAAAGCCCGGTGGTGAGAATTGAGAGTGTCTCTGCCCGAAGGTCAAGTGAATTGGCTTAAGAATTATTCAAGAGTAGAATAATTAAGAAATGAGATCGAGACCAGAGGGTGTCTATAGATCTAAGAGAACAAGTGAAACTATTCGACTAAGGTGGATAAGTTATCAAATAATGTGAATGAGGCTAGCTTGAGATAGAGATTCTCAAGGCCTAAAGAACAAGGTAAAATAATCTAACGAACTTGATATGTAAACCTTATTGATTGTATTCCTTATGTGAATACTTGTTTGATGCGAGCATGTTGTGTGCTTACAGCATTTCATGTTATGATTTAAATAAATCAATCACATGCTCAGACGACAATTAGTTGAGTGCGGCCCGGTAGTATGCGGGTTACACAATTACCATGCCAGCAAAGGTGCTGAGCCCCTTTGGGGCCACCCATTACTTTTCAGGTACACTAGAGTGACCACCATTCAAGAGTAGGACAGGGATTGCTGCTATGCATGGGTAGTTTTAGTTAATTGCACTTGTAATTGTTAGTAGAGTAAGTCCGAAATTGCTGTCGCCAATAGATTGTAATAGACTCGGTATGGTATTGACTCGAGGATTGTATATGACTTAGTTTAGAAATGGAATGAGATGTATTGTATAAGTACTCGGGAATTCTAGTCCATCGGACGTTATTGTTTTAACTTAGGCCTTGTTAGTCACGTGGGTGGCTAACAACATTGTATCACCCACCGTTGTACTTGGATTTTCTGCTGCGAATGTATGATGAACGCGACTATTAGGAGTTAATGATGTGATTAGCGGTAGGGGTGTTATAGTTGGATTCATAGGTAACCCCTCCAAATTTAAGGTCAATGGAGTCCATCTGATCACTTACTTCAACATAGTGTGTTAAGCATTTATCAACTTTATGATAGATTCATAGTACTTTTCTCATCTGTTGATTGCAAAGTCTTTTGATGAACGTACAAGGTCTATATAATATTTTCAACTAATATTTAGAAAAATTATTTTTTAATTGATATTCCATTTTATAGATACCTTTATGACATTATATTTTTTAGATAACAAAAAATATTATGCCATAAAGTTATTTGTGAAGTTGAATAAAAATTAAAAAAATTTCAAATATTATTTAAAAAATCTATAATAATTGATTTTAAATAAATAATTTATTTTTTTAAAAAAATATCATTTATTTTTATTTATTGAAAAAAATTGTTAATAGAAAAAATAATCTAAAATATGCAAGGTAAAAATTATCATATTTAATTGGTAGAAAAATTGGTATAAATTATGTGTTTAAACATTATATCATTTTAATGGTACTGAATAATAAAAAAAATCTAAGAATATTTATCTTTTATAAATCTTTTTGATATTTCAAAATATTAAATTATTTTATTTTTCGATTTTTTATAACTTTTATAATATTTTAAATATATTTTCCATATTTTTATAGTATTTTTAATTTTTTGTGATTTTTAGTGAATTTTTTAACACTTATGGGTATATTGTAAACTTTAGAAGTACTTTATTAACTAGTACGGGTATTTTTGTCATTTTTGCTTTCGGTCAATAACATAGTGACATTTCATGAAATTTTACAAAAATGTAATATAATTTTGTGACTTTTTTTGAACATTTCATGAATTTTTTAAATATATTGTGAAGTTTTATGATTTTTTTTGAATTGTAAACATATCTTAAGATGATCTAATAGGATGTGTAAACTTTATACGCAAATTTGAACCTGGCGTTAGCGCTACATTAGAAGGTGACATTTGCCACATGTCATGACGTTACTAGTGTAGTACCATATAATTTTTTTTGGGGAAAAAACAATGCACCACAAAGTAATCATGTACACATCTAGAAATTTGACATCACTGACCCACCTTTTGTGCCATGTGTCACACCCTTATTGGGTGAGTAGGAAAAATAAAAAAAATTAAAGTATTAGAACTTTCAAAATATAAGTGCAAAAATAAAAAAAATTATACCATTGTTCACCATAATTTGTGATCTTCCAAACAAGATGTATCATGAATATATTTGGTAAACATAAAATTTTATGTTTTACATTGTTATGTGTTACATAAGTGAATCTTATGTTTACCTAAAATGAATCAGTAGTGTTATAGAAGTGAATCTTATTTTTTAAAGGCATCCACAATAGTGTGGATTCTACCCTAAACAAATAAAAAAGTTTTTGTAGTGGTGTGAAATCCACCATTATTCTCTCTCATCGTTGCTTAACTGCAAAGCATCGCTATTGGCTATAACACATAATATTAACAAAAAATAAAAAACTCCTAATAGAATGTTAAAGTAAAAAGTAGGGGAGGGGAGGTAATTGTAGAGATGGGAGTTTCTTATACAATTAAATAATATATTTGTTGACATGACATATAGAAATGAGTTAAGAAACTCTCTACCATTGTGGATGCTCTAAGTAAAATGTATCTAGTGTTATAAAGTAAGTAAAACATTTCTGCTATAAGAGAATTTCATTAACAGAGATTATTTGACTAAAGTGAATAAGAGGTTTAAGAAAAGTGAATCAAAGATTGTTAAAAATTGAATCTTTCGTTTTTAAAAAGTGAATTTTTGTGTTAAGAAAAGTAAATCTTATGTTTAAGAAAAGTAAATCTTATGTTTAAGAAAAGTGAACCTTTCCCATTAACCAATGTGACTACTCTGTTTTCTAAAAGTGAATCTTATGCGAGAACAATATAAATCTTTTATTTAAGAAAAGTAAATCTTACCACTAACTCATGCAAGACTATATGAACCTTTCATTTATTGAAAATGAATTAAATGTTTAAGAAAAGTGAATCAAGAATTTAAGAAAAATGAATCTTTCCACAAATTTATACGAGAATAAGAAGAACCTTTCGTTTAGGAAAAGTGAATATTTTGTTTTAAAAAGGTAAATCACATGTTTAAAAAAAGTGAAACTTACCACAATATGTGAGAACAATATGAATCTTACATTTATTGAAAAGTAAATATTAAAAAGATTTATTTTGTTAATGAATAAGAATCATTTTATTATTAAAGAAATTCATTTTGTTAATGAATAAGATTCATTATAAAAATACGTAATATACTCATTTTAAAATATAAAATTCTAAGTTACCAAAACATAACTATTAGCATTTGTTTTGAAGGGTCACAAATTATGATGAACAATGATATAATTTTTTTTAATTTTTACACTTAATTTTGTAAGTTATAAGAGACGCATTCGGATTTCATATTGCTTAGTATTTGGTACGGATGGTGTGGGTGCCCGCTGAACCGGTGCCGGTTCGCTGTCAGACCCATTCGCATTGAAATCGAATCCCATCGCGCCTCGCGCTCCCAAATATCCCCCACTATCCTATTCGAAAAACATCCTTCATCTCAGTTTTCCCCGTTCACTCCAGAGTCGTTCGACAGCTTCCATGTCAGTCCTCCCTACCAATTCGACCAACCACATTGATTCCAATGGCGACCCCTCTCCTTCCATGGCTGCGGTATGCTTCCCACCCCCCCCCCCCCCATCTTCTGTATCAAAAGAAAAGCGAAAGTAATTGCAGTAAATGAAAGGCAGTGCTCATTTTGATTTCGGCGCATCTTTTATAGTCATGCTGAGCTGGCACTGACGATATTTGTTACCTATCGCAGCTCTATTTCTGAGGCATTGAGCCGAATGAGCTCAGATCCCAACGATGACGGCACTGTGCTCGAGCGCAGTTGGTATCTGATTGTATCCGAGCGTTCAAGAACGATCCTAAGTACCAAAACGATCCACGGTTTCTGAAAGTTTGGTTTATCTTGTATTGTGACAAAATCTCTCGCTTGTTGTTTTATTTGTAAGGTTCTCACACGTAGTTTTCATTTGGCATATTATCTTCCAGACTATAATTATTTCTGTTTATTTTTTTAACTGGCGGCGATTTAGATGGATTTTTCAGAGGATTTTGACAAGCGTTTCCAGAGAAATTGAGGAAAGTAAGATCTGCTTAACAAGTTCATCATTGTACGAGACTTGCGCGTTGATTCTAGAAGTAAAAATGGAGGCTTGTGGATGCGTCTAGGTTTTATAAATGGGCATGTCGAGGTTCTTGCTGCTTTCCTTGCTCGCTTCCCTTCTTTCTTATGAATGTGTTTTATTGGTGTTATTTTCTTATTTATTTTCTTATTTCTTTTTAATCTATTTCTTTTAGGGACGCTGAACCCATTGAAAGGCTAAAGGAGGCACATCACTTGTTTCTAAACAGGATGTCTCGCATTGTCAAAACCTGTTCGATCGAAAGTCATAAGGTAACCCCATTTCGTATAATTAGCAGCTATTAGACAGATTTCATCAATTTTGCCTTTGCTGATCATACTTGAAGTCTTGAAAACTCTATGTTCCACTCTCCTTATATGGAAATGATACCTACGGGTTTATGAGAGTCCAAGATACGGACTAGGAATCCCCAAAGAACTAACCGTTACATTTTGGCTCACAGTTTTTTGTTCTTATTCAGTCTCATTCTTGAAGGAATTGGATATTCATAATCACCCATGTCATTCTGAGTTTTGTTTCAGCCCTTACGCGGCGGCGTGCCTTGGCTGTTTCAGTTTATCCTACAATTTTTTTTTTTCAATAATTTCAAGGATAGATATTCATGGGTGTGGTTTTTCATATTATTCTGCTATATGTATAATATTCTCTTTTTCCTCGTGTTTGTATTATTTTCTTTATCTGATCTTCTGCAGGCAGGCGATACAGATTCTGATGCGTGTTGAAAAGGGATATGTCTATCCATGGTTAGATTCCACCGTTAGAGACCTATTGAGAAGATAAATCCTCAAATGCAGAAATTTGATGTAAGGTTTTATGTTGGCATGCACTGTAGTTCATCTGATGGATCCTTACTAAGTTTTTGTGGATTGCTATGTCAGGGGTATCACTCAAGTAAAAGAATATCCACAAAAGCTGCCCTTGCCGCGTGTCAACAACCCGGTTAAAAAAAGATAGTTCTGGAGATAGGTAAAGCGGAGAAAAATCATATCTGCAATCTTACCGCTTTCAGTTCTACAATGCTTTCAGTCTTTAATGCTCTTACTTTGCTATGGATCCTTAAAGGTGGGATGAAGTACCAAGTCAAGGGCTGTGCAGGCAGTGGTGCATTTGCTCAGGTTTACAAAGCATGCGTTGATTCAGACCCAAGTGAGGTCGTTGCGCTAAAGGTGATCGAGAATATCATTTTTTTTGTCTAATTTCTGTAAGCAGTTCGTGATTTTTGTGTTCCATTATTGAAAGTTAGTATACGCATTAAGAAGGCATTAATGTTTTATCATTCACCAACCAAACTTGTGACAGTACAAACACCAGCTTTTCCTTGGTTTACATTATCACCTACTAGACATGCGTATCTTAGGAAAGAAGTAAGAAACTCCATGAATCTAGTGGTTTTGAGGATTTATAGGCTGGATAGCACCTAGACTTGGCAAAATGACCCGAACCTGAAAAACCGATCTGACTCAACCTGATTTAAAACCGAATCACGTGACCCGAAAACCCAAAAACAACCCTAACAAATTGCAATTTGATACAACTCAAATTCACCTAAACTCACCTAAACTGAATTCACACCGAATGCTTTGTTAAAGCTTAAATCTAATATAATTGTTCCACCCATAAACAATATCTTGAAACCAAAAATACATAATTAAACATTAGACTTCCAATAGGTGTTCATTGCTCTCAAAAGATAATATCTACCTCCATCCCACTTTGACCTATGTTTGTTTTTTGCTCATTTTCCACTTCAATATTAAATTTATAAGATAAAATAATTTTATAAAACTAATCTCCTAACCTAAACATGTATTTTTCATCTAAGGATTCTATTACAAAACTTAGATTTATAAATTTATGTTATCTTACATGCTAAATATTGAAGTTAAACGACATATTCAAATAGTAAATGAGAAAATCAAATAGGACAGAGGGATTATATTGAACATTTTCATTTTAATCATCTCTAGCCTTGACATACTACCACACACTGGATAAACAAACCCAATACACCACACAAAAAACTTCATGTTCAGTGTCATCTAAACACACTATTTAGTCGATAACTCATATTTAGATTAATTCACCACCTAAAGAAAACAATAGCTTAGTGTTCATACTACCAACAATAGATGTTTTGTTGTAAAATGTTTTATAACACAAAGTAATGTGTATCATTACTATTTCATATTACTTTTTTTTATTTTAATAAATTAGGCTTCTTTATGTTTAGGACATGCGACTTGAGAATTGTTTGAATATTGTTGAAGTTTAATTATACTCCCTCCGTCCTGAACTTGACCGTCTGTTTGCTTTATGGCACGTTTTTCCACTTCAATATTAAGCATATAAGATAAAATAATTTTATAAATCTAAATTTTGTAACATATAGTTTATCATGTAAGGATTCATATGCAAAACTTAAATTTTCAAAATTAATTTTCTTATATATTAAAAATGAAGTCAAACGACATGTCCAAATAGTAAACAGGACGGTCAATTCAGGACGGAGGGAGTAAAACCTAAAATTTTTAGTTGAGACATACTAAGTACTAACCATGATGGATGTGTAGAGGTAAAGAAAATTACGCAATGAATTAGGGAAAATTAATTTTTTATTAATATCTCAAAAATAAAGATGACCTTAATGGTACATGATGGATTAACCCAACAAACCACACAAAGTAACTTCACATTTCGCATCATTTAAGCACACTAGTTTAGACGACAACTCACATTTAGATTAATTTACTAACTAAAAAAAATAATAGCTTAGTGTTCATACTACCAACAAAAATTGTTTTGCTTTAAAATGTTTTATAACATAGAGTAATGTGCGTCATTATTATTTTATATTACTCTACTAATGTATATTTTTCTGAACTTAGGTTTCTTTATGTTTGGTCTTGGGACTTGGGAATAGTTTAAATGTTGATGAAATTTCAATTATAAAATCTATACTTTTCAATTGAGACATATACTAACCACTTGATGTGTAGATCCTTGAATAAATTAATTTGAGAAAATAAATATTCATCATTACTATCACAAAAGAATAAATATTACAAAACTTACAACTCACATAATATATTTGTAAGTATATTGAGTTAAATTAGGGTAAAAAATGGGACAAAATAAGGAAAAAAGGTCCGTCCCCTGTCCGGGAGCGAGCGGAAGATGCCCGCATGCCGGCACACACATGAGGTGGTGACAGGCGCACAAAACCGCGAGCGCAAGGCGGTAATAGGTGCATTGGGGTGAGGCAATGATGGGCGTACAGGGCGCAGGGAAGTGCGTGTGATGGGCGTGGGAGGCACGACATTGGGCGTGGGCGGGATAGACCGTCTCGGGTGCCGATTATTGACCACTGATTCACATAACTTTAATATAAATTTGTTGGAGTAAATTACTCTAAGCCCCTTGAGGTTTGACACTATTACAAGTTAGCATCTTGAAGTTATCAATATATCTAGCAACTCCTTAAGGTATTGGGATTCTTGACAGTGGGCCCCGAAACCATAAATATGTTTTCTTAGATACGAATTCTTTCCCACTTGACAATTTATCCCTTAACATGTTAGATTTTCACTCGTGTTATATTGTTACATTTGACAATACTTAAAGCATAATTTCAATAATTTCAATAATTTGACAAAAACTATGAGGGTGGACTCCTATGTACATTTTTGTTGCTCAGTTGGAGTTACGGTTCTTTGTTTTGGTGATGTGAAGGAGAAAAAGGTGATTTGAAAATAGAGACACATAAAGAAGGAAGAGATTGTGGGTGTGATTTTCTATTAAATATTGTCCGATGTGACAATGTGACGTGAAGAGGTTGCTAGGCCAGAGAGAATTAATGGCTAACACAAACAAATTTATAGTTTTGGGGGCCCATTGTCAGGAACCCTCATACCTCGAGGGGTTGCAGATATATTGATAACCTGAAGATCGCTAAATCTCAGGGGGGCTTAGAGTAACTTACTCAATTGGTTGAATAAATCTATTGTTAAAATTCATATATAAAAACTGTCCTCCAATTTGATAATATTTAACCAATATACAATAGCAATCTTGATCAATAGTAACTATATTAAGAGAATTTTGAGCCGAATATGAAAATCAATACAAGTTATAAAGATTGCTTAAACTTGTACTTTAATTTTTTTTTAACCCAACCTAACCCGAAGTCACCCAAATTTGACTCACAATCCGAAAAAAACAAATGACCCACCCAGAACTTAACCCTAAACCGAAATCACCCGAACAAAAAACAGTCAAACCAAAATTACTCGAATCTAATTCAAACTAGATGGACCCGATCTGAATCGAACCGAGTATTTATGTATAACTGTCCCGAACCGAACCGAATCAAAACTAAGCGAACCTGATCCGAGAGTGACCCAAATTGCCATTTAGACCCAAGTTAGGTCGTTGCGCTAGAGGTGATCGAGAATATAATTATTTTTTGGTCTAATTTCTGTAAGAAGTCTGTGATTTTGGTGTTTCCATTATCTGAAAGCGTAGTTTGCGCATTGGGGAAGCATTAGTGTTTTATCACTCACCAACCGGAAACTTGTGACAGATACAAACACCAGCTTTTCCTTGGGAGTTTTACATGTATCGCCTACTAGACATGCGTATCTCAGAAAAAGAAGTAAGAAACTCCTTGAATCTGGTGGTTCTGAAGATTTATATGCTGGATAGCACCATCATTGATCACAACTTTTCACCTTTCAGAGGCCAAACTTTGGTAGAGCTCAGAGGTTGCATCTTTATTCTGACTATAGCATCCTTGTCTGTGACTACTCATCTCATGGAACACTTCAGGTTAGTTAGTGTCATGTATGCAGAAGTGCCTACTTATCCATGTTGAACTTATTCTAACATGTTTTTTGACCAGGATGCAATAAATTCTTATGCGGTACTTGGTGGATGCATGGAAGAAGAATTATGCGCTTATTACACGATTGAGTTGCTGCGCATGCTTGAAACTCTACATGGTGCGGGTATCATTCATGGTGACTTCAAGCCGGACAACCTTCTTACTCGCTATGCTAGGTATTTTGATTGCATGATCTTGGAGACTGAACTGTCTCCGAACTTTTCACTTTGCGATTTGTATGTCTGGAATTACTTTTGCTCATGTCTTCATCCTTGCAGCGCTCCTTTTGTCTCGTTTCCATTATAAGTCACAAGTCCAAGTAACTGAATCTATAAAAGTAGAATGTGTAGAATTTGGTAGTTTAGTGTGTTTTTTTGCCCTCTTTTTGTTTATGCAGTGGCCAGGTCTGAAATAACATTATGCTACTGCTATGTCATGCTCTCAGGTAGGTAAGTAGGCTTTATTATATATGTATTACCAACGCTGCCCATGGTTATCTCGAGTATTATGATCTAAGGACTGAAAATCATGACAATTGAAATTATCTAAAATAACCGTTCATTTTTTCGAATTTATCACCGTATTTTTTAACTATTTTGTTTTCTATAAATTTTATCTTTTCCTCACCCTATAATTTTATCTAATATGTTACTACTCGCTCAATTAGGTTTAGGTTTTGATTATTTTGGTTTACTCAGAAAGTTTGAATTTTTCTGTTATTTTAGGAATTTCGGTTATTTTAGGAAATTCGGTTATTTCGGTTATTTCATTCGGTTATCGGGCGGTTAACGGTTATTAGTGTAACTTAAAAAACGGTTATTGGTTAAACGGTTATCGGTTAAAATGATATTAGTATTAAATTCGGTTATAATCGAAATTACCAAACTCCGTACTTTATTTTAAACTTCGGTTAACGGATATCCTTTTTAACTGTTTGCTCACCCTACCCATCAGTAGTTTCCACTTTGGTTTATGTATTGTCTACTTCTTACGGATATCTTGACTCTTGAGAAAAAAATTCTTTCTTCTCTAGATCATCAAACCTCAATTTCTTCTCTATATATTTCCCTGATCTGTGTAGGGATGACTTAACCGTTGAAGAAGAGGATTTTCGCGAAAGAAAGGGCCCTTGGCATGATCAGGTTTTATATATATTTTGACTAGGCCCGTAATCTTATCTGTTTGAATCTGGAATGAAAAGCTGAAGCCTTCTGATGGTGCAGGGACTTTACTTAGTAGATTGGGGTAGAGGGATCGACCTGGGTCTTTTCCCTGATGGCACGGAGTTTGTGGGGATTGTCGTACTTCAGGGTTCCGCTGCATCGAAATGCAGCAAGACAAATCGTGGAAATTCCAGGTCATTGTTTCCTTGACTTGTGACGTTGAAATTCTCTTCAAATTAATTTTTTCCAGGTACAGAGTTTGAACTGGAAATTTGTAACTGATCTAAATTATTGTCTTTGACTAACAGGTAGACACATATGGCCTCTGCGTGGTTGTGCATATGATGCTACACAGTAACTACATGAAAATCGAGAAGAAAACAGCTTTGGATGGCAGCCTTGTGTATTTACCTGTATTGCAGTTTAAAAGGTAAAAAATCTTTGGTCATGTCATGTACTCCTGTCCTGTGTGCCGATTGCTGTTAATCAGCTTTTGTTTTCTTCTGACTGGCACTCCAGCATAAATCTAGTTTATATTGTCGTATGTTCTCGTACCTATCAGAAATTATACCTATATCATCCAGTAGTTTAACTTTAACCTTTTGTTTTCAGATACTGGAATGTAAAATTATGGGAAAGTCTATTCAAAAGCTTGCTTAATGCTAACCCTAAAGATGACCACAAGAAGATACTAGCAGATTTAAGGGTCTCCTTTCAGGATTATATGTGCACCAGCCCTTCAAGGATCTCAAAACTGAAGCAGTTGCTGCTCAAACAGAGATCTTCCTTATGTTCTTCTTAGTGGTGAAAATAATCCTATAACAAGAAAAGTATGTATTTTATCACTTCATTGCCTTAGGATTGGGTTAAGAAACAAGCTGCCAAAGGTCTTTTTGCCTGAATTGTATCTGTATTAGTTTTATAGTATATATCTCATGTAAATGGCCGGGAAATTTCGTGCACACTAGTTATGCTTCATGTGCAACTGTTATAGCACAAATCTGAATGATAAAAGCCAAAAGATTTTCACTGTTTGTGTGTACCTTAATTTTTTCTTTATACCTTTTTCGCTGCAATAACTTACTGCTTACTGCGAAAGCAACCTACACCGCCCACATCTTTGATCTCCTTATTCTCTTCTTGGGGAGAGATTTATTTATTATGATTAAGTTGCCGCGTGATTGCGATTGATTGTGGGGTCTGAAGTGCGTTAGATGGTTGCATAAATTTTGGATCTAGATCCTTATTCTTATACTATAATTGTTCTTTGACCTGGCAAGGAATATGTATGTATGATGAATTTGTAGCGTTAGTCTGACTTTAAAAAAGACACTTAAATTATGAGGCGCTGAATGATAATGCAGTGCTTCTGCTTTGCTTTGCTTTGTTGTCACTCGCTAAGCTTGGTTGCTTATATCAAGAATCTCGCCCAATAACATTGCTTCTTTGTAAATTGAGATGGTTTTTTTTTGAAAATTTATATATAGCTTACCATTAATCACATATGCTTACAAGGTTTACGGGTATATCACCAATCCATTCTCCATGATCATGCCCACATCTACCCATATTTGCTAAACAGTGTGCACCCATATTCAAACTCCTAGGGACGTGCTTAAACTTAATAGATCGGAAACATGCCCTGTCCCTCAAAAGACTTACTAATACATCAGAGGCATAAACATCTAAATCCTTAGAAACTTTACAATCATTCAAAAAATTAATTAGCTGCAAGCAGTCACTTCTTATCATAATCCTGGTCACTCCTAGCTTGCGTGCAAGATTGAAACCCAATTTGATAGCAATTGCCTCAACCACAATCGGGGAATAGAGCCCATGTTGCCCTTTGATCGTCATGGCAATGACTTTCTTCTCAGGATTCTTAATCACAGCAGCAGCTCCCATCCGTCCTTCCTGGTCTACACTTGCATCTATAAAAACTGTGGCTTCACTTTCATCCTCCTCATGACTTCCATTATCTTCATTGCTTGCACCACCCGACTGTTCGGAATCTCCATTCCATGCATCCAAGAAAGATTGCGCCACCTCAAAACCCCACTGGAGACTGGGAGCTTTTTCCTGTAAGAGCAAGCATATGGCATACCAGATCTTCCACAAGGTACAGAGGTTAGAGACGAGAGAAACCTCATATTGCAAGCATGAAAAAAACAACCAGTCCACAAAACTATCATCCGTTACTACATAAGACGGTGGTTTTATTTCAAAGTCATCCCAGAAGCAACCAACACCACTGCAGTAGCAAAAGATATGTAACAAACTTTCAGTATCATGACATAAAGCACATTACAGATCATTCTGCGTTTTAAATCTTCGACCAAGAACTGTTTTGCAAGGAATGAAAGCATGCAACAACTTCCATATGAATAACTTAATGCGATTATGTAGAGAACAACTCTTAATTTTTCTTGTCACTCTTCCCAGCTGGCTGATACTGGACGATGAACTAGCGCACATCTTTCTGCTGGACATAATCATATGATACGCTGATTTGACCGAGAAGTTGAAGTTCTTTGCATATCCCCAACCCCAAACGTCAGGGCCAGCATTACCATGCAGAGGAATGCCAAGTATCATTAAGGCTTCATAAGGATCAAACCACTCCTTAACCTGCTCCTCCTCTCCTCCATCTTCCTTCAGAAGGATCTATCAGGTGTGCAACAGTGCCGTCAGCTCTTTCAGTTGGTGGAATATTCCACAAGTAGGGTATCCCTCCTGGCTTACCAACTAACCATCTATCTCCAATTTTTGTACTCTCACCATTCCTGATAATACGCCAAGCACCCTGTTTTACCAGAGGGATAACATTCCATAGAGCTCTCCAGACTGGGCTAGGACTGGATCCTTTTTGAGCCTCCAATACTGAAGAGTTCTTGAAGTATCTCTCTTTTAGGACACGCGCCATCAGATGATCTGGGTTTTGGAGAATTCTCCATATTTGCTTCATCAACATGGCATCATTGAAAGCCCCAAGATCCCTGAAGCCCAGGCCTCCCAGGTTCTGCGGCAGACACATGAGCTCCCACCTCTTCCAGTAAATGCACTTCCTGTCCAGGCGACCTCCCCACCAGAAACAAGAGATAGCCTTTTTTAAGTCTTTGATTATACTCCTAGGGAGTTTGATGACACCCATGACAAAAGCTGGGACAGCCTGCAAGACACTCTTCACTAGGATGGTACGCGCAGCATTCGACACTATCCTAGTCCAATTCTGAATTCTTGCCAAAACTCTCTCCTTAATGTAGCTAAACATAGACCTTTTACTTTTCCCAATTTGGCTTGGAAAACCAAGATACATACCCAAATTCTGAAGCTCCCTAATACCGAAAACTCTTTTGATCACTTCCCTAGTGTGTTGCCCTACTCCCCCAGAGAACATAAGAGCCGATTTTTCTACATTTATACCCTGACCTGATGCTTCACAGAAGTCGTCAATGATGTACTTGATGTTTCTAGTGTTCTCTTCATTAGCCTCCCCAAAGACAATACAATCATCCGTAAACAGAAGGCCGTGCACATTAAAATCCATTCCTTTAAAGGAAACACCCTTGGTTATGCCAGTTGTACCCGCTAGCTTTAGGGCAGAGATAAAAACCTCAATGCAGCATAAGAATAAAATAGGAGATAAAGGATCACCCTGCCTAATACCACATTTTGGAGAAAAGACTCTACCAGGGTGGCCGTTTATAAGAACCTACATGGAGACAGTTGTAATACACTTCCTCACCACTCTTATCTAGTTCTGGTGGAAGCCCATACTTTCAAGAACGCTTAAAACAAATTCCCATTCTATTCCGTCGAAGGCTTTTGCCATGTCTAACTTTAAGGCAAAAGCACCGCTCCTAACAGCTTTGGATTTTTTCATAATGTGGAAAAGCTCGTGAGCCACAATTATGTTGTCACTAATTAGCCGCCCTTGGATAAAAGTCGCTTGCTCCTCTGATATAATAGAGTTCATGTGGATTTTAACCCTATTCACTAATACTTTGGAGATAACTCTATATATGGTATTGCAAAGTGAAATAGGACGAAAATCTCTCATAGCAATCGCTCCTCTCTTTTTTGGAATTAAAACAAGATGAGTATGATTTAGACCCTCAGGCATATAATCAGAATTAAGAACAGACAGAGCTAAATTGACAAAGTCATCATGTATTATGTCCTAATACGTTTGAAGAAATGTGCCGTTTATCCCGTCAGGTCCAGGAGCTTTTGCAGGATGCATGCTCTTCATAGCTTCCATGACTTCATCTCTTAGGAAAGGTCTCCCTATGTCGCGGTTCATGTCACTTGTTACCCGTTGTTCAACACAAGCCAGCAGGTGGTGGTTTTGCTCAGGCATTGAAGAGGAAAACAGGTTAGTGAAGAACATTCTGGCATTCCTCTCTATAGCTTCCCAAGAAGTTTGGGCCACTCCATTGTCATCCAACAAATAAAGGATTTGATTTCTTCTACTCCTACTTCTCAGCTTCCGGTGAAAGAAGTTAGTGTTTCTGTCCCCAGCAGCGATCCAAAGCTCCCAAGCCCGTTGCATGGCTCTTTGCTCATCTTTCATGCGAAGATTGTCCAATTCTCTATGCTTGGACTTCCATCTCTCAAAATCAACTTCCTTGGCTAGCTCCACCATCCCATGAATTTCTTTCTCCAATGAAGTCATCTGTGCCCGTTCCACCTTAATCCGCCTCCTCCCCCTTTGCTTAAGCTCATACCCACATTGTTAGATTTTCCGCATGTAGCTATTTCCATTACGGTGATCCCTCCACACCTCCTGTACAATACTCCGACACTCCTTTTCCTTAGCCCAGCAGTTTTCAAACTTGAAAGGTCTGGGTCCCCTTCTCTGACATGGGCAAAACACCAGTAGTAACGGCCTGTGGTCTGATTTCCCCCCTGCTGGTGGAAGTTGGTGGCATTAGGAAAGAGGTGCAACCAGCTATCATTTGCCAGAAAACGATCAATTCTAGACTTCATCCTTCCGTTTGTGAAAGTGAATTTTCCACCCCGATAGCCAAGTTCCTCTAACTCGCAGTCCTCCACACAACCCCTAAATGATCTCATGCATGAGTTTGATCTCCACCCACCCCCCCACTGCTCATTCTGATAAAAGGTTTCATTAAAATCCCCCAATTAACCATGGGCCATTCCAGAGATCTCTCAGGTCTCTAAGCAACCTCCATGACCGCCATCGCTCACTCTGTGCTGACCAGCCGTAAAACCCCGTGAATCTCCAACTATTACGTGAACCCCCATCTACCAAAACATCAATATGATGCGAGGAAGCAGAAAAAACCGAGACATCGAGACCATCTTTCCAAAATAGACCTACTCTCCCTACGACCAACACAATCCATCGCCGCCCCCTTATAGCCCCAAAAGCGCTTTCCGATCATTAACAGTCTCCTACTAGATACCTTAGTTTCCGATAAGAAAACCAGGTCAGGCGCCACCTTCCTGAGTAACCCCAGGACCCATCTAACTGCACGGGGACCGCCCAATCCCCGGCAGTTCACCACCATGCAACTCATTGTTGTGGGCGGCTCTGGGATCTGCCCAGAGGCGCCCTTGGAGTAGAGAAGGAACTATCCATAGCACTATTTGCGAGACTAATAACTTGCTTACCTCTCTTAGAAGTTTCTTCCATATTCTTCCTCATCAGAAATTCTTCTAAAGTGAGATCATCTTCGACATGCGCTATTTTCGTTTTACGTCCATGTTGCATGTCCTCCACCAGATCTTTCCTCATCAGGATAGGCCAACCATCAGCCCCCACATCTACTGGTCCTTCTGAGTTCTCCTGCTCTGCATGGGGAAGTCTACTTTGCAAGTTACCTTGCGTCTGAGTTGTTTCCTTTGACTCAGTCTCTGATTCACTAGCGCATGCAGAGGGATTTTTGGACGGGATACCCACTCCTGTACTTGGGCCCCCCACTTCAAAGTTCAGAAACTTTCCACTTCCACCAAAACCCCCCGCCCTAAGCCAAGGCCCATAAGCAAACCTCGTCTCCCATTTCTTCTCATCAGAGCAATCTCGAGAGGCATGTAGGAGCATACCATAATGGAAACAGATCGAAGGTAAACGTTCATAGCTCACCCGAAGAACCGAGTCTACACCTTCTAAGGAAACGGTAACATACCTCAAGACTGGCTTCTGAATATCCAACCATATTTTAATTCTCAGGTAGTTAGCTCCACTTTTCCCCACATCCTCTTGAAAATCTACAAATCTACCCACACGATCACCTATACGCCTTGCGAACTCCCGATGGAAAGAGATAAAAGGCACGTCATGCACTCGGATCTAGATCGGGATCCATTGAAAGGTATGATCTTTGGGCGCCCTACGTCGGCCGATCTCTTCCATTGCAAGGAGACCACCGTCAAAGGACCACGAACCCCTTTCATGCACCGATTTCATACACTCCGAGTCTCCGAATTGGAACAGGTAAAGCCCTCCCCCCAGACCTTTCACCCTTAGACTATCTTCCACTTGCCACACCTTTGAGAGGGTTTTTTCAATAGCCCGAGCATCCACATTTCGAGAGAGAAACAGTTTGCCCAACAAGCATCTGTCAAAAGAAAGGGATAACTCAATCTCCAAGAAATCATCCATGTGAGTAACCACTCCTTCCTCCGGCGTTAGGGACATACCAGCATACTGGGCAACAAGCTCATCAACTCCTCTTTCCTTTCCAGCCATGGTGTAAGTAGAAGGGCAGTACCGAAAGAGCAAGACCATAGAAAGTGAACCAGAGACTGGGGAGTCAGGAAGAGTAAGGAATGCCAGAGAGCGTAAAGACAACCGAAGTTTGGCACAAGAGAGCACGGTAAAAGGGAAGTAGAAAAGGTACATGCAAGCTTGAAAAGGGCTGAGAAGAGAGAAGAGATGTAAGAGGCTTGTGCATCGGGTACGGTAGAGAAGATGAAAAGGTAGATGGGAGACATGCAGAGCTTTGTACATGGTAATTTATCATGCAAATGATTACCTAAACGAAAAGCTTCCTGAAAAGAGGCTGCGCATACTTTACCAACACACACATGTGAATCGACCTTGGGAGGATGGAAACAGAAAGGTGAGAGGGCAGGAAGAGAGACACCTGTAGTAAACCTGAGCAAACCACCCTTACTGGTGAGAAGAAACCTCGGGAACAAGTGCCTGAAAACACCAACACAGCAAGCCATCTCCTTCGAGAAAAGGAGGAAGATGAAGAGTTTAGAAACCTACAAGAACTCCGCCTGAGGGAGAAGAGAGCTTGGGATACCGGATTTGTATGAACTCGACAGAAAAAAGTGAAGTTACTTATTAATACTCACTGTTCTTGAGGGTGTGATAGTTTAAATTCAAACGAATCAAAATAGGCTATTGAAATTATTGCTTAATCATGATATAATGGGTATAAGCTGACATAAGCAATGTTCAAATATGATGCACGATTTTTAAATTTTAGCTATATGCAAATCGGTTAAGTTCATATTTTTTTTAAACACCGTAACAGTAAAATGAGCCGATGGACTTCTTTGAGTGCAATTCATTTTTTATTTCCGGAAGGAGTTTTAACCTATTTGATGTGAGAGTAAATTACATAATGTCAGTAACCATCTTGTGTTTATCATAATTATTGTTGATCATTTTGAAATAATGGTATCTCTGTCTATGAGTCCCGAACTATAACTCCGTTAATAAATTGTTAACCCCTTGCTAATCGGTCAACTTATTCACTAAATGATGTCAGACTAGACAAAAACATTACTTCATCAGCTTCGTCTTAGTCTTTCTCATCCCACCGCTATTTCCTAAATACGTCAATCCTAACTCATCAAACATGATCATGCTCCAAATCTTCCACGCATTTTTAGGAGGTTGTTTCTACTTCGTAGCACTTAAGGAAGAAGTTGTTCTTGGTTGTGACCATTCCTCGGTTAGGGTTGGCGTTTTTAGGAAAATAGCAGTGGGATGAGAAAGACTTAAATGATGTTGATTAAGCAGTACTCCCTCCGTCCCGGTCAATCTGTCCAGTTTACTATTTAGATGTGTCGTTTGACTTCAATATTTAACCTATAAGATAATATATTTTTATAAATCTATGTTTTATAATGGAATCCTTGTGTGAAAAACTATATATTATACAACTTAATTTTTAAAAATTATTTTATCTTATTTTAATATTGAAGTGGAAAAACGTGCCAAAAACAAACAACACTTATGACGGGACAGAGGTAGTATTTTTTATCGAGTCTGACATCATTTAGTGAATAAGTTGACAAGTCAGCAAGAGGTTAACGATTTATTAACGGAGCTGTAGTTTAGAGGCTCATAGTTAGAGATACTGTAACTTCAAAATGATTACCAATAATTATAATAAACACAAGGTAGTTACCAGTATTATTGCAAAAACTCCATTCCGAGTAATATACTCTTGATCTTATTTAGGAACCAAAAAAAAGTGTACCGCATTTACAGTGTAATCTGTCAATTAAGGCCCCGTTCGGTAGCAGCATGTTGGAGTATGAAGGTGTTGCTGAGATAGTCAACCAGATCAAAGGAGTCAATCACACTTCTCAAAACAAGACAAAGTCAGTCAACCTCGAAAGAGCGAGAGAGTCCATCTATATGAATTCATCAATCAGTTATGAAATTCAAGGAGCAACGTCCACTAAACCATAATAGTCATCAACTATCATCCTTGGCCGAAATTCATGCAAAAAGTGAGAAAAATCCAAAGCCTTGACTTTCTGATAATTTGAGAGAGTTTGTCGAGCAGTTGCTAAAATTAAGGAGCAAGTACATCAACTACATTGACTTAAAACAGTCATCAACGTTCAGACTTGGACCCAAATTCTCTCAACGTGGCACTAATCTGAAGACTTGACTCTAGCATCCGAAATTTGGCTCCAACTTCCGAAATTCAAGGAAAGAGTCGTTGGTTCCTGAAATTTCGGAACTGACAGAGTCAGTCTACTACATTAGACGTGAGAGTCATAATTGAACGTTGCCAAGTCGTCCAATGGATTGGTTATTGTCCGAAAATTAAGGGCCAAGGCTTAGCAACGTTCATAAAGAAGTTAGGTCTGGATTTTAAGCAACTACAAGTAACTACCATGTTCAGATGACAGAAATTTCGGAAGCAGACTCCCTCAACGGCTCCACTATATAAGTGTTGGGCAAAATAATAGTTAAACTATCTTGCTAACTTATGGGCAGTGAACCCAATCTTTGTAGTACAACAAGGTCGTATCCACAAACACTTCGCAACTATCTAATTAATTATCCAGTTTAGTAAATGTACAAGAAGATAAATAAAAGTGCATAAAATATAAATAATGGGGTTTAGCCGGAGGCAAGCTTGATTTATAGGATCAGTGCAGAAATAATAAAAACAGTAAAATAAAGTAAATGGATGGATGGAAAAAGGTATCCTAGGATAGCGGGGGAATTTCCTAAATTACTTAAACAATTTTATAATCCTGTCTTAATTATTTATTGTCTATTAGAGTTAATAATTATCAGTTACGAACTCTTATTAATAGCCTCAGTATTTTCCTGCTCAATCCGGAGTGTAAATACCAAGGTTAATTCCTTTGTGGTACCTTGACTATCTCAAAATCATATGTTGATAGTTACCAAATAAAGTAGTTTGTCACGCTAAGCATTTAACAATATTTGCTGAAAGGAATTAAAACAAGTTTTATAAGTGAAACAGGTGATAAATATTTATTTAAGTACAGACATTAATTTAATCCTAATTTGCTCTTATTTGTCTGTTTAAGAATTTATCTTGTGGCCTTCCTAAATCATAGATAAGGACAACTCTTAATTAATTCAGTAGACTTTTTACAATCAGAAAAAGTCTAAAATCATTAATTAGCATTAAGCAAGAATTCTGTTAATAACAACGATGGATTTTACTGCTAATCAAGGAGATAATATCTAACGTTTGTCTTTCTTTGTGGTCTATTCTCAGATTTACAAAATCATTGAAATAAGAGAAACCGTAAATGCATAAAAATGATCAGTTCTTAAGCATTTAATAATTTAGAGAGACAAAACAAATATTTATAAGCAAACTTGGTATTAATAATAAGTCTGAATTATTTGGGGCCAAACCCCATCCTAGGATACGAGTAAAATCACTCAGACATTAACAGTAATAAAAAGAAAGCAGAGATAGCCATTAATTTGGAGACTGCCGGCGGAGACTGGACTGCGATTCGCTTCTGCTCCAGCTCCCTTTTCTTCTCTTCTTCTTATCGTGCTTCTGCTTCGTGGTGGAATGAAGAATGAAAATAAAATGGAGAAGTGGGAGATAAGAGGATGGAATGGATCGTAGGTGTGGAAGTGATGTGGTGGTGGTCTGTGGTCTGTAACGGTGGTCTAATTTGGATTGAGAGGAAGGGATGATTTCTTTGAGCAGAAGCGTGGGTTTTATAGCAGATAGGAAGAGGAAGAAGATAGGGGGAACACCGCGTGAGCAATTTCAGTAATGGATTGGGGTGGCAGAACGCGTAACTGTCGGCAGGCGCCTGATATTGCTGAAGAAGCAGTTCGACATGTCTGTAGGCGCCGCAAAGGAAGAAGGAAGAAGAAACTGTCGCGTCTGAATTTAGTCACGTCCGCCCCCTTGTCCGCCCTTCGTTACGCGGACAACACTCTGTCCGCCTCCTTGTCCGCCCAGTTTTATGCGGACGTATATCACGTCCGCCCCCTGTCCGCCTAAGGTTACGCGGACAACACTCTGTCCGCCTCCTGTCCGCCTAAGGTTACGCGGACGTCTATCACGTCCGCCCCCTGTCCGCCTAAGGTTACGCGGACAACACTCTGTCCGCCTCCTGTCCGCCTATGGTTGGGCGGACACAACATGGACGCGAGTCTTGTGAACTTTGACTGGCTCTAGATTCTTCGTTTGGACTCCGTTTTTCGAGCCGTCTGCGCCTATGCGTTCGTCTCTTCGTGTACTTTGCTCCTAGCTTGGTTTTTCCACATGTTTTAACCAATAAATTTGTGAGATAATCAATAAAACATAAACTAGAGGAAAAACATACGATAAGTGAGAAATGAGCAGAAAAGTGCTGATATAATATATGAAATACACCCATAAAACATGCTCATTTAGATACTTATCAATAAGAGAGTTGTCATTTCGTTTCTCATTGCATCTTTCCAGAGAGAATCATACAGAGCATTTGTTTAGAGAAAGCTCTGCCTATTTAGAGAGAGGAGAAAGAAAAGGAGAGAGAGAATACTAGATTCGTTTGTGCATATCGACAGAGTCTTTCTAGGCAGGACCTAGTTTTCACTACACTTATCATTGAGCTGATCAGAGATTGTATTGGGTGAGTGAGTGAAAACCACGAAGTAGATCTCATCTACTGAGTGGGCATTATAAGTTGTTTTGTTTTGACCAGGAAATAAAATAACTTATATTGTGTATCCTACTGAGTTCGATAAAGTCCCTCTACCTCTCGGGTGTTAATCCATTTAGCTCCTCTAAATCTCTCTTACTTTGCTACCTTGAGCAACTGCTTCCCGCACTTAGTTCGACTAAGTGTTCTACGTCTCAAGTGTAAGTTCGATTGAGTCAAACCATCTCACAGACTCACACCTTGAGTTGGTTTGAGTCAGCCACCCGATCCTACATGTGGTATCAGAGCCTTGCTTAGGCTGACAGTCAATCAACGAGCAATGGCAGCTGTCGGTTGGGGTGATTCAGACTCCGACGATCCAGACACAGAGTCCAGCGGCTTGGTATGTCTCATGGCACATGATACGACAGAGTCCATGATCCCCGACAATGAGGTAACTCGTTCCCATCTTGAAACAGACCTTTATCGTATAACTCCTATGGGTTTCATGACCTTAATTGCTAAAATTGTCTCTGAGACTAACTCCCTCAAAGCTAGTCTCACCACCAAAATTTCCGAGTTAACTGAGGAACTTGAAATCTCAAAGGGTCTCATGTATGCTTTAAGAGACGAAGCTGAGGACACAAGACTATCTCTTGCTCTCTTAGATTAGACTTACGAGACTCTCGGCGTCGTGTTGACTCCCTTAAAAAAGACCTCAACAAAACCAAGAGTCTTACTGAAATCCAGCCAAAGGGAACAGAAGAGTCACACTAAGATGACTTCTCAACATGACCTCACTGTTTCACTGACAAGTGTTGTTCTTTGCAGAATGAGTTAAATAGTTCAGAATCTCAAGTTATCTCTCTAACCTCTTCTGTGAGCAACTCTCTCGAAAATGAAAGAAAAGGAACATGCACTCTCTCTCAAACCAGTCAATTTCATCAAACAGGTCACTCCATCAGAATTGCCCGAGTGGGCAACTCCAAGAACAAGGAAGTTAGTCAAGATCGTGATAATCTTCAAAAGGAAGTGAAGTTGAAAAAACTCTCCCAAGAGATAGTCAATATACGATCTGGAGTTGGATCCACTCAATCGAAGCCCAAGTGGCATAAAGGTAAATTCGATATCCCTAAAAATATGTCCAAATCCAACAACAAACCCAAGCGCCAACAACAAAAAGAAAATTTTGATTCTTGGTGGAAAGGACAGCAAAAATACGTCAATCTACCTCCCACTAAGATTTGTGGTTATTGCAGGAGTCTTGGACATAGAGATAGTGCCTGTGAAAAGCTTCACAAGGATGTGCCATTTAATATCAAGCGACTCAATCTTATCCTTGAGGCACGAGAAAAGCTGAAAAAATCTGGTTCAAAAAGGGGACCCAAGTATATTTGGGTTCCCAAAACTACCAAGTGATTTTTTTGCAGGTGGAAGTGAGCGTGGAGATGGACTATGTGTACTTGGACAGAGGGTGCTCCAGACTGGAAATCCCGACAAATTCAGGTCGCTTTCATCCTACAAAGGAGGTAAGGTCACCTTTGGAAACAACAACCAAGGTGAAATCGTGGGAGTTGGCACCATAGGTAACCCCTCCAAGTTTAAGTTAGATGAAGTTCATCTGGTCACTGGACTTCAACCTAGTCTGTTAAGCATTTTTCAAATTTGTGAAAGATTCATTTAGTACTTCTCTCATATATCGTTTGCAAAGTTTTTGATTAACGTACAGGATCTCTAGAACCACGGGACGTAAAGAAGGAAATATGTACAAGAAGTGTCTAAATGCCATCAATTCTGACGATCAAGTCTGTCTATGTGCTCGCTTTCAAGCAGCACCAAAACAGTCCCATCTTAAGGCGGTCAATCAAATCTTTCGATACTTAAAAGGAACCAGTCAACTTCATCTATGGTACCTTCGTTCCCCTATATTGTTTTATCTGGTTTTAGTGATTCTGACTGGACAGATTCCCACCATGATTGAAAGAGTACATCTAGCAATGCACAATTCCATGGTCTATGCTTAGTCTCTTGGTCCTCTACAAAGAAAAATTTTGATGAGATCAAATTGGTATTTAAAATCTCTGGAAACCCAGTCCAACATTGGAGGACCAAACACATTGCAATACGTTTCCATTTCTTGAAGGACTGTGTTGAGAAAAAGACTAATTCAACTTGACTTTGTTCCAATAGAGGATCAGCTGGTAGATATCTTTACCAAGCCTCTCCTACCACCAGATTCGAGGCACTGCGTTCAGCACTCGGAATGACTCAATCAACGGAAGACGGTAATCTCTCTTCTCCCTTGGTTGTAATAATTAGTAGGTGCTGTTTGCATACTGTTTGAGTCAATCCGTGTTCTCATATCGATAGACTGTGTCTGTTCTTTGTATCCCTTAGCGATTTTCATTAAAAAAAAAAGAAGAAGAAGGGAGAGGACAAAGGCAAGGTACTTCGCTAACTTGTTTCTCCTGAACCAAAACGGACCTCATCCACTCGGTTATTAAGCCTGTAAGGGTGCTTCATCACCTAACTTCCTAAGGGTGCGAAACCTGGGAAAGTTGGCCCAAAGCTGTTACATGGGTGGAGAGAAAAGTCTGGGGGATGGAGACAGTCCCTATGTGCTTAACTTGTTAAATATCTATGAATTGCAAATATAGAGCTATAAAGTCTTCAAAAATACAATGCAATGCAACAGGGATCATTACAAGTTATGAGTATATGGCAATGAAAGGTATTGTGGAATATGACAATACTTCTTGCCCCTTATCGTCCATGAGTATATTTGCGTTATGGATATAGTCTATTTATTTTTTAATGTACGGATTGACTTAGACTCTGTTGCAAACTTCTCTTACTGATGACAGCAAAAAGGGGGAAGTAGTGAATCCCGTCTCTCTACGAACGGGTCACTCTGGTTATGTTCTGGATTGACTCTGTCTCTGTGCGACTAGGTCTTAGGTGAAGTTTGGATATTCTGTTTCGTTTTTACTCTGTTGGTACCAGATCATGTTGGTTGCAGTTTTCTTAACTTAGTCTTATATTCCCTTTTTCCAATCTCTCTTAGTAGGTTGTGGTTTGCCAAAATTGTGCTCATCGATTCAGGGGGAACTCCAACAAGAGTTAATCTATGCTGTGATTAAGGGGGAACCTGGACAGGGTCGGTTCCCAAAATTCTTTTTGCTCTTGTCTTGTTTTGTAGATTGACTCATTCGGGATTCACAAAAAGAGTTTTGCTATCATCAGCAACAAGGGGGAAACTGTTGGAGTATGAAGGTGTTGCTGAGATAGTCAACCAGATCAAAGGAGTCAATCACACTTCTCAAAACAAGACAGAGTCAGCCAACCTCAAAAGAGCGAGAGAGTCCATCTATGTGAATTCATCAATCAGTTATGAAATTCAAGGAGCAACGTCCACTAAACCATAACAGTCATCAACTATCATCCTTGGCCAAAATTCATGCAAAAAGTGAGAAAAATCCAAAGCCTTGACTTTCTGATCATTCGAGAGAGTCTGTCGGGTAGTTGCTAAAATTAAGGAGCAAGTACATCAACTACATTGACTTAAAACGTTCATCAACGTTCAGACTTGGACCTAAATTCTCTCAACGTGGCACTAATCTGAAGACTTGGCTCCAGCTTCCAAAATTTGGCTCAAACTTCCGAAATTCAAGGAAAGAGTCGTTGGTTCCTGAAATTTCGGAACTGACAGAGTCAGTCCGCTACATCAGACGTGAGAGTCATAATTGAACGTTGCCAAGTCATCCAATGGATTGGTTATAGTCTGAAAAGTAAGGGTCAAGGCTTAGCAACGTTCATAAAGAAGTTAGTACCGGATTTTAAGCAACTACAAGTAACTACCATGTTCAGATGGCAGGCAGAAATTTCGGAAGCAGACTCCCTCAACGGCTCCACTATATAAGAGAGTTGTCATTTCGTTTCTCATTGCAGCTTTCCAGAGAGAATCATTCAGAGCATTTGTTTAGAGAAAGCTTTGCCTATTTTAGAGAAAGAGAGAGAAAAGAGAGAGAGAGAGAGAGAGAGAGAGAGAGAGAAGTACTAGATTCATTTGTGTATATCGATAGAGTCTTTCTAGGTAGGACCTAGTTTTCACTACACTTATCATTGAGCTGATCAGATATTGTATTGGGGTGAGTGAGTGAAAACCACGAAGTAGATCTCATCTACTGAGTGGGCATTATAAGTTGTTTTGTTTTGACCAGGAAATAAATAAAATAATATATGTGTATCCTGCTGATGAGTTCGACAGAGTCCCTCTACCTTTCGGGTGTTAATCCATTTAACACCTCTAAATCTCTCTTACTTTACTACCTTGAGAAACTGCTTCCGCGCACTTAGTTCGACTAAGTGTTCTACGTCTCAAGTGTAAGTTCGATTGAGTCAAACCATCTCACAAACTCACACCTTGAGTTGGTTTAAGTTAGCCACCCGATCCTACACATGCCAAATTTGGGGATTTGGGGTCAAACCCTCATCGTAGAGTACAAATGAGTCTACTCAAGCATGGGAGCTACAAAGGAGAGAAAGAAGAAAGAGATAGCCATTAATGGAGGTGGTTGAGCTCTTGAATGAGGTGAGATCCTCTCCTCTTTCTTCTCTTCTCTTCTCTTTTTCTCTTCTTCTGTCGCCTCTGTCCGAGAAAAAAGGGAGCTACAGCGTCACAGAGAAGAATCCCCATTTTTAATCTCAAAATTTGTTTTTATCGAATCTACCCGCGCCTCTGTATGTGTGGTCCGGGTTTGTAAACCAGGACTCAAACTTAGACCATGTCAAGAAAAGGGCAGTGAGTTAGCGAAAGGTTTGGTCCGGGTTTGTAAACCTGGACACAAACTCGGACCATGCTGAAAACACGCCAGAGAATGCACTGAAGGGTTGGTCCGGATTTGTAAACCCGGACACAAACCCGGACCATGGTACAAATAAGGTAGAAGGTCAGCAAAGGGTTGGTCCGGGGTTGTAAACCGGGACACAAACTGGACACAGCTCCAAATGCTCTAGAATGCAGTTTCTGCTCCCCTTTTGGGCCCGTCTTGGTCTTGAATCCCGTGGCACACATCTCAAAGTCTCGTATAGAATCCAAAAAGCTCCTTTTCATCATTTCATTGTGCTTCAATGAGCGTTTACCTAAATTATATCCAAAAGTGTGTAAGTTCACTAATAATTACCAACTACTCTATAAAGTGGTGAAAATAGGTTATAACTCAAGTAAAATGCAGGTGAATATAAACCTTATAAATGCATATTTTCACCACTTATCAACCTCTCCTACAGTACCCTTACTGAGCCCAATGTTGGTCAGTCAAAGACATGACCGTAGATGCACACTTACGCTAGTGTGAAAAAAGTGAGGAAGCCCAAAGAGGATAGCGTGAAAACCTTATCCCTTTGCGGTGATATGGGCCCAAGCCCCAAGCATTTCTCTGGATCGATCCATACCCTTCTGTTAAAATCGTCTTGTGACGGCATATGCATTTGTTCTAGAAGTGATTGTATGTTTCCTGTAGTTTTGCGATGAAACCACGAAAGACACATTTAGATGGTCAAAGTGGATCAATAGATTGTCGGTACTTCATCAGCTTGCATGTTTAGCTGAGCAACGTCTAAAGGAGGATTTCCTTAAGGCAGCCATTAGTCATTGGCATCTGTTTAAGCATCTCTTTATGTTCGGCGATAATGAACTAACTTTGCTTCCTAAAGAATTTGATGCACTCCTAGGAAATTACACCCTAGCAAACCTGGCAGTCCTTGATCTAGATCCGCCTAGGATTGATATACATGCTCATTTATTCGGTCTAAGCCTAACTCAATTGTTGGAAGCTGAAGGACCCGAAGGATTACCCGTCTTGACTCTTTCAAGCTTTATTCTCCCTGACACCTTAGCTGAAAGAAAAAGGAATTTCCTTGATCTTACAATACTAGCACCCATCCTGTTTGGAACCCCACACATGGCTATATAGAGTGATATTTTTCCTTGTTATCTTAAGTTAGGGTCAGCCTTGCTTTGGGCCCACGCATAGTGGCACAGATCTTTCAAAGCCTAGACTCATGGCCCAACTCCAAGGATACCCCTTATTTCTTCAAAG
>CM041779.1:123778368-123804692 GCA_023374045.1 Limonium bicolor
CATTATTGTGGATAAAGCACTTACATCCGAAACGCCTGAGATGAATAAGACTTGGTTTCGTTGACGGAGTAGTTCATAGGGTGTCTTGTGAAGAATGGATGAATCAGCGCACGATTTAACACATAGCATGCTGTGTTAACAGCTTCTGCCCAGTAAGATGGAGTGAGTTGACTGTCAATGAGCATGGTGCGTGCCATTTCTACCAAAGTTCTATTCTTGCGTTCAACCACTCCGTTTTGTTCTGGAGTGCGTGCGGATGATTTGGTGATCAACTCCGTTGTCCCTGCAAAACTCATCAAACGACTTGTTGCAAAATTCAGTACCCTGGTCCGTTCTCAGGGTTTTCAAGTAAATGAAAATTTGTTGACAAGCATTTTATGGAGTTTGACGAACTCCGTAAAAGTTTCATCCTTAGTAGATAGAAAAATGACCCAAGTCCACCTGGAATAGTCATCGACTATGACCAGATGTACCTCTTACCACTTCTGCTTTGTGTACGCATGGGACCAACAAGATCCATGTGGAGCAATTCTACGGAGAGCTAGTAGAGAGAGTAGACTTACTTTTGAAGGAGGACCGGGTGTGTTTACCTTTTACGCATGCTTCACAGACAGAGTCTGTGTCAAAGTTTGTGTCGGGTAAACCAATCACCAAGTCCTTGCTTTTGAGTTTGTTCAACAGCCTGTGATTTGCGTGACCAAGTCTGGAGTGCCACAACAATGAGTTTTTGGAATGCACGTTGAGACAGACTTGATCATCTGGATTAATGGAGTTTAAGCACATTTTGTAGAGATTTCCTTCTCTACGTCCCACAGCTTTTAAGGAACCTGTACGCTCATCATAAACCTTACAATCCGAAGAGGAGAAAAGTACCAAATTGAATCTATCACAAATTTGAGAAATACTTAGTAAACTATGTTGGAGTCCAGTGACCAGATGGACTCCATCAATTTTAAATTTTTAGGGGTTACCTACGGAGCGAACTCCCACGATTTCACCCTGGTTGTTGTTTCCAAAAGTAACCTTACCTCCTTGGTAAGATGAAAGCGAATTGAATTGATTTGGATCTCCAGTCATGTGACGGAACATCCACTGTCCAAGTACCAGCTGTCTCCATTCGCCTTCACCTACAAAAAACAGATCATTTGTTAGATTTGGGAACCCAGATGTACTTGGGTTCCCTTTTCGAGCCAGATCTTTCAATTCTTCTCGTGCTTCAAGTATCAACTTAACACGTTTGACGTTAAACGAGAGATCTTTATTCAATTTATCACAGCACTGTCTCTATGTCCAAGACTCCCGCAGTAGCCACAAATTTTGGTTGGAGGAAGATTGACGTATTTCTGTTGTCCTTTCCACCAGGAGTCAAACTTCTTTCTTGATATCGTTTGGCTTGTTGTCGGACTTGGACATATTCTTTGGGATGTCGAACTTACCCTTGTGCCACTTGGGCTTGGATTGAGTGGATCGAACTCCGGATTGTAGATTCACAATCTGACTTTTGGAGCGAAGATCATCTCGATCTTGGCTAATTTCTTTGATCTTGGAGTTGGCCCACTCAGGTAGTTCGGAGGAGGTGACTTGTTTGATAAACTTGACTGGCTTAAGAGAGAGAGCATGCTCCTTTTCTTTCAGTTTTTGAGTGAGGTTTTTGATAGTGGTGTTCAGGGATATGTTTTTGGATTCAGAAGCATTTAGATCATTTTGAAGAGAACAACACTTATCAGTAAAGATGGTGAGGTCTTGTTTGAGAGAGTCGATCAGGGTGAGAGACTCTTTCTGGTCACCCTGGCTATTGAGTTCGCTCTAAGGTATCATGAAGTTCCTTTTGAAGGGAATCAACATGACGCCTTGATTCTTGTAGATCTAACCTGAGAGCAAGAGATGGTTTTGTGTTCCTCAGCTTCATCTCTTAGGGCATACATAAGACCTTTTGAGATTTCGAGTTCCTCAGATAGCTCGGTTATTTTGCTGGTGAGACTTGCTTTGAGGGAGTTGTTCTCGGAGACAATTTTAGCAATTAAAGTCATAAATCCCATAGGAGAAATACGGTAAAGTCTGTTTCAAGGTGAGAACGAGTTACCTCATTGTCGGGAATCATGGATTCCGTCGTATCGTGTGCCATGAGACATACAGCCGCTGGACTCTGTTCTGGATCGTCGGAGTCTGAATCACCCCAACCAACAGCTGCCATCAGCGATCTCCCTTGAGATTTTCCATACTGGTTCTTGAGTAAGGGACATTCCTTCTTGAAGTGACCGGGTTTATTGCAGTTGAAACAAGTGACAGAGTTGAAGACTTGTTTGGAGGTGTTTGAGAACGACCGACTCTGTCGATTGGTTGGTTACGCATGAATTTCGGAAGTTCTTGACTATGAAGACAAAGTCTTCCATAGTCTCAGCCTCACTTTCTCAACAATAATATCCACCAGCTCAGCCTTAGCTTGTCTGATTTGAGTATCAGCGACATAGGCTCCTTCTTGAGTTAACTGAGTCGAATTAACCTGCAAGGCTTGGTCATTCAAAGTAGTAGTCTTACTAGAAGAGGAGAAGAAGTATTACCACACTTCTTTCGAACATTCTTGTATTTATCTACGGATTGTAGATAGGAACCTAGGTCTTGACAGCTCCATTTGGATAAATCCTTGCATGCTTTGGTGGAGATTACCGTCTCTGCCCATTCTTCTCTGAGACTGTCCAGCAACTTGTGCAAGACACTCTCTCTATCTGGTAAGATGCTAACTTCCTGCATAGTAGTAGTTAGTAAGTAGAAACGATCAAGCACTTCTTCCAGTGACTCACCGGGTTTTTGCAGAAAATTTTCATAGTCCATTCGGAGTTCTTGAGCTTTGCATTTCTTGAGTTCAGTGACTCCTTCGTGGGTAGCTTGAAGGAGTGTCCATATCTCATTTGCGGACTTACAGTGATTGACTCTCCTTTGTTCTGGGATGGACAGGCAAGTGTATATTGCACGTGATGCTTGTCGATTCAGCTCGTACCTTTTGCGATCTGCAGCAGTCCATGTTGATCGATCTGGATTGACTGCAAGATCTCCTCCAGTGACTATCTCCCAAAGCTCAGAGTTGACTGACTCAATGTGTTGCTCGATCTGTTTTTCCAATGGTCGTAGTTGGTGGAGGTGAGTCTGGGGTGCTCGAAGTGCATTTTGTTGTTTTGATTGGCGAAGAGTCTGCCATTGCTTCGTTGATTGACCGTTAGCCTAAGCAAGGCTCTGATACCACGTGTAGGATCGGGTGGCTAACTCAAACCAACCAAAGGTGTGAGTCTAAGAGTTGGTTTGACTCAATCAGCCTTTGTAAGTGAGAAACACTCTGTGATGCGAGAGGCACTCAATCGAATTGATTAAACTAAGGGTGCGGAAGACTTTGCGGTAATTGAAACGAAACGAAAAAGAAGAAGGACTCTGTGGAACTCAGCAAGATACACAAATAAGCTATTTCATTTCCTGGTCAAATAAAACAACTTACAAATGTCCACTAAGTAGAAGGATCTACTTAGCGGTTTTTCACTCACTCACCCAACACACTTTCTGATCAGATCAATGGTAAGCGTAGTGAAACTAGGATCTTCCTAGGCAGAGTCTATCTAAATACTAACTAACTTGGTACGTATTTCTCTCTCTCTGGCTTACAAAGCAATTCTTTCTCTCTCTAAGCTCTGAAATATTCCTCAATGAAAGCACATTGAAACTAGCTATTACATAACCTATTTATACTAGCATTACAACGGTAGGTCGAGGGAGTTAGTTCCGAAAATACCGGAACTAACTTAGTGGAACTTCCAACGTTTTGAGTGGTCTTTTACTTGGGCCGCGATCTTCGGGTGTTAAGGGAAGACTTCATGACCGTTGTGGCGTTGAGGCTTTCCCGAGTTGACTCCTTTTATTCGCAACTGCACGGGTGAGTCTGTGAAGCCTCCTTTGTTTCGTGGACTCCATTCAAGCGACTCATTCTTTGTGTCTGTCTAAGGATGATTGACTCTGTCGAGGTGATTGGCTATCTCTGCAACACTCTGATGTCCCAACAAATTCAAGCTAATGCCTATATATATATACACCCCTTATTTGTGTACGGATTGTAATTCAGTATTACACACATATTTGCTCATTACTTGTTATGTGTTGTAAACCACAATATAACTCATATATATGTATGTATATACGTTACATGCTACAAGTTATAACCTCATATGCATATGTTTATATATACCTAACTTTCCTCCCATCCTAGCACACATTCCCCCTCAGTTACATATTATAACTCAAGACAGCACATATACTCATATACATCCTTGTTTGTACGTGTCATAAACACATATGTATATTTTGCTTGTTCCGAATTATTACCCCCAAGACTCGAGTATATTTCTTTCCCAACTCAGTTGTTAGCATGCACGGTCCCGGTTGCAAAATTGTCGCACGTAGTTAACTAGGTAATACTGCATACAGAGGGAAACAATGGGTTTCTTACCCTGGTTCGGAGCCTCCTTGCAAAGTCTCGATGCATATCAACAGAGGATGACTTCACGGTTTGTGGACGCCTTGCGCGTGCCTAGACTTCACGTCTCCTTCCTTGTGAAGTCCGGTGCGGTGTTTAAGCTCAGAAAAAGAAAACAACGACTAGAGAATGGGTTCAAGTATTACAGGTCATGTAAGCATTTTTCAGCCCCATCTCCAATCCGACTCACAAGATGCAGCAACCTAGAGGTTTGTTTTGACTACAGAGGAATGATTACAAGAAAGAATGAAGAGCCGGTACGTATCAACACATGAGGAGCATTAAAGGGATTACAACCTCATTTTCCAGTCTGGAGCGTGAGCAGCAGTCCTAGTGTTTCGGCTCTTCCAGGGTGCAGACACAAACTCAAACTTCTATTGCTGTAATGGACAACAGGAAAATTGCTACCACTTATATGTTTGTTGTGACGGAATTATGCTACCGATTAATTGCTTATCGTTCGCTTGACTGGTGCGACAGAAGGAACAAAATCTACTATTGGTAAAATCACCACATGAGAGGAAACAAAGTTCAGGAATATTACCGGTGTTAGCGTTCAATCTGGTGTGCAGATGCCTACTGTCTGCTGCTACAGAATGAGTTGTTTTCAGCCTCATATCTAATCTGGTGTGGGACGCAACAGTTCCAGTGGTTATATTACAGAGGGACACAAACACAAGAAGAAAATGGAGTAGGCTCACAAGAGGTGTACATGTCGATTGCAGCAATCTGCTATGTTTTAGTCACTCGTTATATTCATATGTCTAGGGGAGTAGATTATTAACGAATATAAGCTTAGTTCAACCAGTTAAGGTGTTCACTAGCGATACCAATGGTACCGGGTTCAAATCCCGGTAGGAGTATATTTCACTCTTTTTCTGTATCAGCTAAACAAATGCCTATTTCTTGTATACTTGGACATATATGTGCGACTATATAATATGTCGCGTGATTAGTTATATACACAACTATTTTATTTTGTCACATTGTTAGTCGTATATGATATATACATACGACTATTCTATTATGCCCCGTCGTTGCTTATGTATATAACGTTGTTTGTATATACGTACGTGTATATTATATATATCTGTGTGACTATATTGACGTTTTCGGTTCAGAGGTGTGCATATTTATTTGAGCTTATCTCAGCGTATTACGTACCGATACGCACATACGATGTTATTATTATTTACTATGTATATTTTTTTTTTAGTATGATCATAATTGTTACTCATAGTTTAATTCAACCTTCATGAATTTAAACTGATAATTATTCGGGGTATTTCATAACGTTTCTACGACACATTTCCACGTCACAATCAAGTATAACGTTTCCACCATTAATTATGCATAAACATATCCACGAGTTTATATAAACGTTTCCACGTTTCTCTGATTCAATTATAATTATATATAAACGTTTCCAAGCATGATTATACATAACATTTCCAACATTATACATAAACTGAATTGTTGGAGTCGACTTTACGTATTTATTAACATTTGTTTTTTATATATGCACTACACGATAACTTATAACATTAAGGTTAAAAAATTAACGTGCAATATTTTTTAAAATATTATACATCACTTTTTTTAATTTCAAAAATAATATAAATATTAGCTTGGTATTTTTTATAATAGCAATTTTCTTAATTTTAATCAGTTGATTGGTGTATTTTGAATTGCTATACTCCATTTTTACATATATGTATCAACAACAGATATTATAAGATTAGCAAACTATAATACAATAGCGATGTCATTCAGGTTTTTTCTTTAAAAAAGTATAAATATTTAACTTGGTGTTTTTGCATTAATTCAACTTTTAAAAATTATTCAATCAGGATATATGTTCATCAACACATATTATCAAATTAAATAAATAATATTTAATAATCATATATACATATGAATATAGTTAAATAATTTTTTTATATAATTAGTGAATTATTTAATTGATAACTAATTATTACGTTATGTATTATTAAAAGGATAAAACAGTTACTCAAACATTATAAAAATGCAAAACTAAAAACAAACTTTTATAAAAGTGGGCGTCCAATAAAAAATAAAAACAATTATAATGGTACAATGAGTCATACACACTTCTTCTGTTAAAAATAAAATAAAAAATGTTCCGTCGCGCGACGGAAGAAAAGTTTCCATCACGTAATCCCCTCCCACTCACGTATATACCTTACTAATCTAACCACTATTATTAATTAACCAGCAATGCAAAAAGGAAATATGAACCCCACCAATCTCATTAATTAATGTAAAATTTCTCACACCGAGTTGCATTTTGGTATTATCTTTTTGTAGGCCGTGCTATTAATCGACACATACATTTTCATATCCAGCAAGTCGAAAGCAAAATTTCGAGCTTAACAAAAAAAAAAGTGTGATACCTGATCCTCTTCTTCTCCATTCACATTTTCATATCGACGCATCGCAGCACCCCTGATCGAACTCTCAGTGGACTTGGCTCTAGTGAACTTGTACTGATGACGACGTAGACTCAAGGTTATGGACCTGGCTCTAGATCTTGTCACACTAGTAGAAAAAAGATTTTAAATGACGGATTTTATACCACGGTTAACAGTGAAATCGTCGTTTAAATTTCCCTGTGTGGTAATCAAAATAAACTCTAATTACCCTGTTCCCGCACTTCCGCTTCGACAATAATCAACAACCTGCATAATGGTGTAGTATCAGTGATAGACGCTGAGTATGCCGGGCCTGGACCCTAATGGTCACTTAGTCATTTAACCATCTTATTATTAGATTGGTTTCATGCTTTACCATTTTAAAGTTATAATCAAAATTGTAATATACATGTATAATATACATAATCCTCCATCCAAACATTCATAAACATTCAGCCATCCATCCAATTCAAACAGTCTTAAAATATCACAATCAACAATTGTATATCGAACGTATCGAATAATAGCAGTATAATGTACAATGTACAATCGCCGTAGCGTACAGTTTCCATTGTTAATTTAATTTGGCCTTTAAGGCCCCATCCATCCAAACCATGTTTAATTTAAATACCAGTTGGGCGTCATGTTAAGACAACCCGATAACCTCACCATGGACAGTAGTCCTCCCGTACACACAAAGGTGCTCATTTCGCCAGAGGTCCGGAGGCCCCTGACTATTCTCTTTTGTCTCGTAAGACGTCCATATAAAGGTCGTAGCCACCTGACCCACGATCCAAATAGGGCTCGTTGGGTATAAACCTGGAGCGGAATCCAATCGGAAACCCCTCAGTGATCACAAATGCGCAACCAAGTAGTTCGTAAACTACCGAGATTCCTCACCTCAACTCATACCATCTCTCTCTCATAATGTTTAAGATATGCTCTTAGTCTTATGGAGAATATTTATTAGTTAGCTGCCCAATGGGTCTCACGCATACCTAGAAGTAATCTAGGTCATATTCATGTTCGAGATCCATGCTCTAGAGACCGACAATGTCGTGACTCGTTCCCTAAGTGTTTTACTTAGGTTGCCATATACTTAATATTAATACTATGGTATTATATCAAGTAACCGTCTTGTCATCACAATAACGTAATGTATGTTTATAAGTCGATCTATAGTCGACGAAGTGTTAGTCCCGTAGGACACTCGTGCATAAATAATTAATGCAGTAGCACACAAGCACATACATGTATCCAAAAACACTTAACACACAAGTGATATCAACCAAATCCGAGCCCAAGGAAATCCTTAGGACAACCCGGATAAAACCCCTTTACATACCGTTCACCAAGACCTAGGATGCGCAGTGTAGACCACTAGCTCGTCAAGCGTCCCCGTCTGAAGTATGATCTAAACGGTAATAAACTATAAGTCAGTCTCCATGACTAACTACATTCGGTATTTCCGAATAACAAGTAACCCCGACAGTTCATCCCCGGATTTCTACAGTTATTTGTTACGGGTTTCTCTAAACCGGTCGGCTTTGTTACTAAAACTCGTATGTCAAAATATTTCGACTGTTAAGTTTAATTCATTACATTTCTTTAATCTTATCCACCATTAAACTTAGGTATATAACCTATAGTTGCATGTATGCATGCATGACTATGTTATATTGTATTATTTTTTCCACCATCCATTATAATACATTGTATTATATAATCCATTGTCTTAGCAAATTATATTTGCATTCAAACTCATAACTTATAGTTTGTAACTATTTTTTTGTAATAACCACCACCATTATATTATATGGTTTCCAACCATAATATATCCATCCTTATATACATTTTTCTTGTATATGTATATATTTACCACGTAGGTAAGTTCCATGAGTTATAAAACTCTTATATTATATGTTACATTTATCATCTTATATTAGATGATTATTCCCATTAGCTGTATTACATTATACACTTATATTAAGATTATTATCCTAATATATGTAACATTTTATGTTGTATAATTACAACTCCTAAGGTTTATTCAATAAATACCTTAGTTTATAAATCTTATTTATTTATAGTTTGTCACATTATTTAATGTGAATATCCTTACTCATATTAATTCCATTAAAAACCATTAACACCATATAATTGTTCTAACATTATAGACCATAGTCTAAAATTCATATTTCAATCTTTTATAATTCGGTACAGCCCTTAATTTATTTAAATTCCATTTTGACCATATAACTTATGTAATGTTATACCATATACTAATAATATATATGATATTTTTATTTCCTTTAATTTATAACCTATATTTTTTTATACAAAAATATTTTATATTGCCGCATGGGCACCATAAAAACCAAATTCTTTTTCATATACCATAGTTTCCTTTATTTACAAATCACCCCATTATTTATACCATGTTATATATTTCATATGATATAACATTTTAACATATAAAATGGTATAACCTATGGTTATATTTTTGTAAAATTCCGAACAGACCCACCAAATTTCTATAATTGCCATTAGGCCCAATTTATAACATATAGTTTTATAACATCATTAAAACTAATATTATACACAGATCTTAATAAATACTCTTATATAATTCTAAAAATCACCAAATTTCACCAAAGGGTTATAATTACCCTTACTAACCCATATACTCTCGGTATTTACTATACCACCCCATCTATTTCTCCAAAGTGTCATAATGACATAATAACTATATATTATACATATATAGTTTATATTAATTCCAAAATCAACCCAATAAATTCCTAAAAATTCCTAATAGCCCATGGGTGTTTATAATACCATTATACACCCCTTTATTTTTGATAATAACATATATACCACATATGTTATAAATTGTTACAATTAAATACTTATCTTATAATAAACCTTAAATAAGTTATCTAACTTATTTAATTTGGTCAAAACCTACCATATGGTCAAGGTTGACCACCTTAATATTTCCTTGACCAACAATAACCATATATTACGGTTTGTACCCTTATTTTTCAGAAATTACCATTTGACCCCAAAACTTTATATAATCTTATAATTTTTATATAAACTCATTTAAACCTCTAATTTTCGGCCATATTATTATATAGCCCCCAAATTTAATTTAATTATAGTTTAACCCTTATAATATGCGGTAATGCATATATACCACCTAAACTTAAATAAAACCTTATAAATGCATAAATAAAATGGCCTAAAGTACATGGCCTTATTACAAACATTAGCTTATAAATAAATTACACATACATGCCCAAAAGTACTTTAAACTCTCGACCCTCACACATATTTTTCCATATTTACCAATTTTCCACATAATGTCTTAAATTGACAATTATGTTAATTAATTAGTTATAAAATTTACCAAACCATTCCTTCATCACCTAAGGTCAAAATAATACCTTAAATAACCCATTCACTCACGACACAATATATGCATATGTATAATTACATATTAATATACCAAGTGAAGGTTTAAGTGATTTATACCTTGTTTTGCCAAGTATAGGCCTTGTTTGGCCACGGCTGCTTAGGAATAATTTTTCCACAGCTTAGTTTACATGTTTTCAAACAGCAATTAAGGCATGGTTAGTCTCCAAGCAAGATCTAACCATAAGAAGTGTTTTAATGTATATTTCAAGGTAAGATTTACCTTAGAATAACAAGACAAGAACAAGTACTCCTTGGCCTGTTTTTACAGTAGGAAAAGAGCATCAAAAGAGCTACTAAAACAAGCTTTAAACTGGTATAACTCAGATTAGAAGATGGCTAATTTTTACCTTGTTTAAAATGCCTAAAATGGTGTTTTTGGCTTGGATCTGGCTATACCTTGAAGCTCTTGATGTACCAACTGAATAAGTATGTTAAGAAGAAGATTATAAGGCTAGGAACAAAGTTTTACAACAGGATTTGAAGGAATCAAAAGATAAGTGCTTAAAGCACTTTTATACCTTAAGAACAAGATTAGATTTCTCCACCTCCTTCCCTTGTTACAGCCGAGTTTTGCCCTTCTTTAAACCTCCAAAACAAGCTAGACCCATGGATGGAAATGGTTGATGCTTAGATCCATCGAAAGAGGAAAGAATTGTGAAGAAAATGAACATAAATGGCTTAATAAGCTTACCTATGTCAATTGTTGTTCTCCTCTGTATTTGGAGTGTCCTCACCATAATGGAGAAGCAAAAGAGAGGTTTGGAGCTGTGGTGTCGGCTGGAATGGAGTGCAAATGAGAAAGGTAGGTCAAATTTGTCTTTAAGGTATAATTTTGCTTATTTTATGTTTTGAAATGCCTAATGACTCACCATGTCTGATTGGCATCGATTATTGGAGGGGAAAGGAGCCTCTCACACGTTTTTTTGAAGGCTGACTCAATCAAGGAGCCAAAAGTGTGATATATAGACTATAATATTCTAAGGTAAAAGTAGTTCCCTTAATTTATGGAATGGTGTTGGAGCTTCTCCCTTGTGTGTCAAGTGGCGAATTCAGGCCCCCTGCTTGTGACTGCCGAATCCATGAGGTCCAAGGGTCAACTTTGACCTCTTGACCATTCTTAGTCAACGTTGACTCAAACGGGCCCCCTTTTAGGGTTTTATTAATATTTTAATATAAAATTTGTAAAATTTGTAAATTTCTGGAATTAAATTCCTATATGCTATAATAGGATATTAGCATATTTAAAGGTAATTAACCTTTAAGCCATTAAAAACCAATTTAGAAGGCAATTACACAAAAAACGTGCTTTAAGGTGTTTTAGTGCACATTTTGTGTCGCAAGGTGTTTCTGAGCTTGGTTTTTCTTTGAGAACAGTTTTGTTGTGTTCCTTACATGATATTTGATCATGTAATCCAATTTTATATCATTTATAGGATTAGACCTTTAAGGTTTTCTTAGAGCACATTTTTGCCCTACTTGACCTTGAAGCATGAAAATGCTTGTTCTTTGTGTTGAGTGTTGTCCAACGATTGTAATATGTTTAGTTATGTGTTAATAAGGTGGACAAAGTTTTAGGTCCTAAGAAGTTCATTTGGGTATTTATTTACCCTACACAGTCAAAGGGTGCAATATCTTGCTTTGTGTTGACCACTGTTGTTCTCAATTGACTTTTAAGGCATGTTTAGGCCTTAATTAATGTGATTAGATGTTTAATCCATGTTTTATTAGTTTGGGGTATTTCAATCTACCCCTTAAAAAGACTTCGTCCCGAAGTCGCTTAATCAAATAGGTAAGTATATAAATGTATAACTACCATTATTTACATAATGTATATCTATGTGATATATCATTTACACACATCACTTTGTGGCGTTATTTCAATCATATATGGATATAGGTGATCCATCAACACCCCCTAGTGCAGAAAATGTTTTTTACCACGGTTATTTGCCTATATACCACGGTTAGAAACCGTGGTTTTACTCGCGTGGTATATCGGAAAATTGCATAAACCACGGTTTAAAACCGTCGTTTAAAAGCGGATTATAAACCACGGTTCTAAAACCGTCGTTTAAAGCCATTTGTCGCGGGAATCAGACGACTTTATACGACGGTTTGTACAGAAACCGTGGTATATAACCTGTTTTATACGACGGTTTACAAAACCGTGGTATAATGTCTTATACGACGGTTTTCTAAACCGTGGTTTATACTCGTCCCATGAGTTTTAAACCACGGTTTTGTGAACCGTGGTTTTTTTTTTTTTTTTAGTTTTTTTTGTTTTTTAGCCTCTACCACATATGTTTTCCAACACACCCAATTTACAATCGTATACAACCTGTACAGGGCATCCAACTGGTATTGCCCTTTGATAACCAACCACACTATATGACCATAAACCAAGTTGCCAGTTTGAATACAACATTGAAAATGAATTGCAAACAAAACTTTCAAAATAAGAGAGTTGAACTTTACAAACTTTGAGAGTCTACGTTGCTTCAGCAAAAACAAAAGTCTAAGTCTAACTACACTAGGATAAGATCTAAGAAACGCTCAAGTAATTTTTACACCAAAACTGCGATAAATGATCTCTTACAAAGTCGAGATCCCTTTGGAATACGTGCTCCCTGCTTTTGTGAAAAAGAAACGAT
Source organism: Limonium bicolor (assembly GCA_023374045.1). Lineage (NCBI taxonomy): Eukaryota > Viridiplantae > Streptophyta > Magnoliopsida > Caryophyllales > Plumbaginaceae > Limonium > Limonium bicolor. Next base: position 123,791,448 of record CM041779.1, read on the forward strand.
CTGTCCATAAAAAGAAACTGATCATCATTAGTACACAATTTTATTTAAAATGCAATAACTTTAACTAAAACTTTGATTGGTATGGTTACCTTGTCATCATCATTAAGCGTGTCAATATTTTGTACAATCTCGAACATGTACCGCATCACATAATAGCCACAGCTTCGTGAATCAGGCTGTTGAGGACACTGTCATCACACCATCCATGGATTACCAACTTTAGACAGATCAAAAATTAAACGTTTAACTTTAATACAAAAATGCATAAATTAAATGATTAGTTACACGTATGTATGGAAGTCCAAGATGGAGAATGGTTTCTTTGCATCACTTAAACCAAGCTTATGGCCCCTGCATAAATACAGCATTTTAAAATGAAGCCATTTATTGTCAATAATCTAGGACAAGCTTAAAATAAATACAGAATGCATTAAAATTTTGAATACTCACTCCTTCAAATATTTCTCTACAGCGATCTCTCGAAGGTCATCAGGGCCGCCCAATGGGTCTAGTATCAACAAGCATGAGGTGTCGATACACAACACCATCAACATCCAATGATTGCTGCCACAGATAAAACAAAGAATGTTTTGTAACAATATTTTTAATTATCACAATTAGGAAGCAAAAAATTCCAGTTATTGTGTACTTACATCTGATGATATGGGATCAGCAAATATTTGCTTCTTCTTCGATCGCAGACAAAATCCCTGCCTCACGTGCTGTGCACATCCTTGCGCATCCAATGCGGCCTGACTTGCTGACATCAATTGCGGGCACAAGAAAGAGATGGCAAATAATCTCTTGTTCGATATCAGTCTAGTAGTCAAACACCTAAACAACATTTTTTCATAAGATATGTTAAATAGCTTAAAAAATGAAAGATAATTTAATAATTTAAAAGATACTTACACACAATAGGCCTGAATCACAGAGATGTTAAGCAGGTCTCCCATCAAAAATTCTCTTAGATCGCTCACGGTAATCATCAGATCTCTGGGCTCGGGGAGTGGAAAACATGCTTAGACACTTTCATGTTGAAATTGGTGACAGACTGTGGCTCGTCATGAAAAAGTCATACAACATTTTTTGTTTGTCTGTCAACTTCTTCAGATACTTGGGTGTCAGAATGGGGTCTCCTAGGAGTCATATCGAAAGGTTTGACCACTTCCTTTCTCACACTCTGACTCTCCTCATTTGATTTCACAACTTCCTTCCCCTTATCCACTTTCCTCTTCTTAACCGGTCTTAATTCCTTATCAATCTAATAGTATACAAAATTAAATAATAACATATCAGTCAACAGTCAAGTTAAAAACTAACAGTAAGCATGTAAATAGTTTACCTTGTCACTGACATCAATGAGAGAATATGGCCATGGAACAACTGAAGATTGTGCTTGACCTATTTTACTCCACTGATTCCACTCCAACGGAAGTGGAGAGTCCTCATGACCTCGCACAATGTCGTCTACCATCACACGAGCGTGAGAGGTGGGATGACTTGAAATGTACTAAGTGTTCGGTCCGGTCTGTAAAACCCGACCGAATGCAACATGCACAGTCCCACCATCCAACACTTGAAACAGATGACATGATTTAGCCACCTACATCAACTCACAACAGTAAGCAAGCTAATAAAATTATATTGTTTTAAAAGTAATGTTAAAATAACTAAGGAGGAAAAAAGAACAAACCGAAAGGTTTTGATAAGGAAATGTGTCTCTGGTAGGAGAAGAAGGTGCAGGATGATCGACCATCGGAGTATCCGCCGTCGTGGTAGGAGCAGACGTCGGTGTAGGATCATCGACAGTATCCGCCGTCGTGGTAGGAGCGACGTCGGTGTAGATCATCGCCATCAGAGTATCGTCGCCGTCGTGTGTAGGAACAGACGTCGGTCTAGCAGTAGGTGCCGGTGTAGGAGACGCGGCCACTATCGATGTATCCGCCGTCGCGTAGGAGCAGACACCGGTGTAGGAGTAGGTGTCGGTGTAGGAGCATGCACCTGGCCCAATACTAAAGCCTCAAGTCTTCGCAGGCGCTCCTCGTAGGCTTGACGCTCCTCAGCGTGACGTCTTTCCGACTCCTCCAACCGGTCGTGCACCCGTTCATCCACCATTCTCTCTATCATTTCAGCCTGTGGTACTCTCGATCGAGACGTAGAAAACACGTCTTTTTGGCGAACTTCCCCTCCAAGCCCCCGCACTCGCCCTGGATGATCCTTTTGCCCAAGGGCCTTATTCAGTGGATCATCCTGAGACGGAGGGGCCGGAACCATCTCCCATCGCTCAGTAGATCCAGACTATTTTAAATTACAAAAATATTAGAAATGAAGTTACTAATTAGTAAACAACAACTTTTAAAATATATACTTACAATCTTTGAAGCCAACTCAGCAGTCTCGCTCTGCGGGAACACATATACTCCCTCGTCATTTTTCTTCATGCGACCCAGCATAAATGTCTGCACCCTACTTGCATCGTCAACATATCAACAACTGACTGAGTGCCGTCTTCATTAGTTTTCGTCAGTAAGCCCTCGCTCTTCCACTTCTCCAACCGCCCCGTATATCCAGCTCGCCCCATGTAGTGCTTATATATTCTTCGCCCGGTTACGTCTCGCTTGTTCTTGACGTAACTGTTACAAAATTTGTATATTTGTAAGTTATACATAATAAAAAAATATTTGTTAAATTTTATTCCTTAAATAATTAAGAAAGAATAATTGTAAAAGTACCTTAAACTCTTCAGTCTGGCGATGGTCGTAGAATATCTTCCAGTCCTCCTCCGTGATCATACCATCATACACTACCCACGGCGGTGACCTCTTGGAGCCCGGTTTGTTAATCCAACCATCTACCAACCGATGCTTGAATTGTCGCAGCGATGTCGCTAGAAGTGATTCAATCTTCTCCGAAGTTCATCCGCGACTTTGTATTCTTCTGCACCATCTGCCACATGATGTCTTTGTCTGCCTTTTCTTGATCTTCCAATCCTTATTAATCGAGCAATGGGATTTTACCATCAATCCCAAGTAAGAAGCAAACTGCTGCTTCGACCCACCAGAATGTCGGAGGTACTTGTCCCAGAACAAATCGATGGGAGATTTTCTTCTCCTTCAACCCACGGGTCGGTCCACGTCCCTTCCGAGGGTTTGCGAAGTAGATGCAGCTGGTGGTTCTTCAGTAGGGACGTCATCGTCAATATCATCCAACCCCAACAGTAAGTCCTCTTCGACTCTATCGTCAGGATCCATAATCTGAAAAATAATCAACAATTAACAAGGTTAATACGAACATCTACTGAATCAAATATTGAAACATGACAAAAATGAAATAATATAATATTGTCAACCAAACTTACAAAATAACATTTCATCGTTCAATCCACAATCCTTCATTGTGGTCGGACCTTCGATATTCAAAATTAGTTACATTATCTACCTCCATCGGCAACCGAATAGGTACATCTGTTTCATCTTCACAGTCGTATTCATCCTCATCAACAATATTATCAATCCCAACTATCGATCTTTTACTCTGCATTACAATAGACCATCTGGGATTAGACTGATCACGACAGTAGAATACTTGTTTTGCCTTTGATGCAACATAAAGGGTTCATCAGTAGGAGCCGCTGTCGTTAAATCAACTAGCTTCATACCATGATCCTCCTCACGATATCCCTGTTTGTTGTCCACCCATTTGCAACGAAATACACAAGTTTCATAACTAGTGTAATTCAAGACCCAAATCCTCAATAACACCATAATATTCGTTCTTCAGTGTATTACGACTTGTTCCTGTGAAAATGTCTTGTGAAGCGATAAGATGCACACCACTGTTCTGGTTTGTCGATTTACAATCTTGACGTTCAGTGTAAAAAAAATCCATTTACATCATATCCTTCATAAGACAACACATCGAGATTTGGACCAAGTGCCAACAACTGGATCATTTCATCCACGTTCCTTGAATCTTCATACAACACCTTCTGTCTGAACCACTTAACAAATGTTGCATTCTGCTCTTTTTTTAATTTGGCATTACTCATCGTTGGGTGTTTTGTTTTGAGGTAGGCTAGGTGTGCATCGAAATACGGTTCAACAACTTCAGAATGATTCAACACAACCAGATGTGCCTTGTTCAATGTATCAATATCAACTCTGCATAATTTTTTCCCACAGGTACCAACCCCTTTAAGCCTGCCATCATGTCTTGCTTTCGGTAATCCAATAACATCAACACCGTGTAAGTAGTGAGTGCAGAAGTCAACTACCTCCTCTGTTACTGTCCCTTCAATTATGCTTCCCTCTGGACGCCGACGGTTTTTCATTTTCTTTTTCAGTATACCCATATATCTCTCAAACGGATACATGTATCGAAGGTATAACGGACCACAATGTTTGATCTCTCTAACAAGATGAACAAGTAGATGCACCATAATATCAAAAAACGAAGGAGGAAATACATTTCCAACTGACACATGGTGATCACAAGGTCATTCTGTAGTTTATCCAGCGTCTCCACATCAAGCACTTTACACGAAATTCCTTTGAAGAAAACACATAAATTTGTAATAGTTTTCCTGACATCAGCTGGAAGGATCCCACGGATTGCAACCGGAAGTAAGTGCTGCATCAGCACATGATAGTCGTGAGACTTCATCCCTACCAATTTAAGATCAGACATTGATACCAAACTTGATATGTTCGATGAGTAACCGGATGGCACTTTAATATGACGAAGAGAACTACAAAAACTTATTTTCTCTTCTTTGGATAATGTATGACAAGCGGGAGGCAAGAATGTTCTTTTCCCTCTTTGTTGTGGCGCGAGTTCTTCCGTATACCCAATTCAACCAGATCTTTTCTACCCTTTAAATGGTCTTTTGTCTTTCCTTTCACGTTTAGTAGTGTCGCAGATACACTTTCACCAATGTTTTTCTCCACGTGCATAGCATCAATGCAATGTCTCACCTCTAAATGTTGCCAATATTCAAGTTCCCAAAATATTGATTTTTTCTTCCAGATGCTCTTTTCAGTGGCTTTAATTGGTGGACCGAAGTTGTTCACTGATAAGTGTGAAATATATCTATTTTCCAGGCTATAATTCTTTCTATTTTCATAACTATTCATGTCATATTTCTCACTTATCATATGTTTTTCTTAGATCTATGATTTAATGTGAACTGATATATTTTATATCAAATACAGGTAAAATTCATGGATTATATTATACGGCTGCACTCTCATCGGACTTACGATATTCACTGACATCATACTAAAGTCCTCACGGTATTGTTACAAGCCAATCACGGCCACACAACACATGAATTCTCCGAAATCATATACGAATGTTCATGTTACTCATAACAACTAAGCCATGTCATGCGCCGCTGAGTTGTAATAAGATACGAATGAAAGTCACTCACGTGAAAATTTGAGCTGGGGCGATAAACTTCATGGAGGCGCTGATCCCTTGGGCTGCTACCGACATCCACACGAGCTGGGCTACAGAGGCTTGGATATTTGGTCTTAATGGGCCATGCATGGCCATACACATACATAATGAACCGCCCAGCTAAATATTCAGGGGCGTAGACACATAAAATGAGGAGACTAATTAAAGTACAGATCGACAGAAACAATTTACAGAAGGACAAAAATATTATCATGTCAATATGATATTAATTAAACCCATGCTAATGCTGGGATTTAGGCTGGGATCGCACTACAGGAGGGCATTCCATCTCCATCGTCGTATACATATTCACGCGAGAGGAGACTAGGAATCACGGATCTTCATCCCGTCACCACGCACCACACTCACGCCACGCCACCGTCTTCATCGGTCACCACCGCACTTCACCACCATACACCCTCGTCGAATAGAGGAGGAGGATTTCCTCATCGCCATCGAAATCACCACTTCATTACATCCTCACTTCATCTCCCTCACTACGCCCGCATCGATCACCGGAGACACCTGCATCGACCCACTGCACCTTCACAACACTAACGCCATCACTACTCTGCATCACATCCATCACTCGCCATCTCATCTACACCCGCCTTCATTCACGAATCACCACTTCACTCCCGATTCTTCATCACCATCACACAGCATCATCAATCTTCATCCATCTCATTTCATCACCGTCGCTCACATCTACATAGATCACGATCGTATTCACTCACCACACCATCTCCTCATTGACATCACCCGCGCCTTCACAGATCACCAGCCACCTCAATCTATCGACCACACCCTCGTACTTTATCGGGACATCACCGTCGGTACACTCATCACCTCGACCATCATCGAATTACCGCCATCGCTCGCCATTCACCGTCGTCATCATCCTCCAACGACACGCGCAACCACCACCATTCATCGACATCGGACTCACACCCTCACCACCGACCTCATCATCCCTCCGTCGACTCGCCATCACCGTCGATATACTCACCTTATTCACGCCATCGAGAATCATCCCCATCATTCGCACCATCACCATCCGTTCGCGTGTGACTCTCGGAGGACATCGTCGACCACCGCCCATCACGTTCTTTTCCATTGTCTCACACGCTTTCACCATCGACTACTGCATCCGAGGGAGGAGGCGAGAGCGCAACTCATTTTCACCAACTGGCGTGAGGATAAGCAGAGCAATGACGAGAACTTCTTCAATCGGTGAATCGAGAAGAGGAACAGGGCTCAGAGAAACAACCTGGAACCGACATGACAGAACCGGAAGAAATGAAAGAGAGCGAACCGACTTAAAATGAACCGGTTCAGAGCCTAATAAGGGGTTTTTACTAAACTCACCTTATTATATGTTTGTTACATGTTACATTGGTTGTTCCATAACTTTTGATAACTGTTTTTAATGTTTATTTGTGTTTTTGAAACAATGAGTGAGTAATTTATATTTACTCTGGGTAATGGTTTAATTAAGTTTGTTTTAATTATACTTACTGGTTTTAATTAATTGCGGATTGTTACGATTAATGTTATTCTTGTGCTTTTTAATAAATGTAACGAGTTTATTAAACTGCTTTACTAAATCTATTTTGATCAGACCAAGTGATAAATAGATCGGTTAAATTAATCTGTATATCTGTGGAATTATTGATTGGATTAATTAATTATTCCTACAGACGCAAATTATTTTCTCGTACTTAATCCATTTACATGTGTTTCTGCTTGAACCTAGACTAGGTCCTGTTTTCTGGTAAATGAGTTCTTTTGAGACTATGATTTAGCTCTTAAGAAAATATTAGGAATATTGTCAATCTATCTTTAATTAACCAGTAGACGTAATTAATCAAACGTATTAACCTGAACCCAGAGCCCCTTTTCATCATATTATCTATCACTTTATTTTATCTGTTATTTATATCCTGATTGTTATTTTAATTATTTCATTCTTGTTATTTATTTAAATCCCAAAACCAAAACAAACCCTTTTTGAATTACCCATTGTCTTAGGCTAGACTTACTTTATCAAGTCCCGTGGATTGACACCTGGTCGCTTCTAAATTACTATACTACTACGACCGGGATTTTTGCAACCCGACGATCTATTGATTTGTTGATTTCTAGGATTATTTCTTGGCTTTTAATACGTCAAATAAATCGTTTGCATTCACAACATTCTTCAACTAATTGTAAGTCTCAGCAGCAGATAGTGGTGGTCGTGCGACTGCATGATCCGTTTTCCCATCAAACTCTTTTGTCATCTTACGGTATTTGTGACCTTTCGGGAGGAATTTCTGGTGGCCCATGTACACATTTTTTCCACTTTGTTTTAACCTTATACTGCAAGTTCGATCTCCACATATAGGGCACGCTAGAGCTCTTTTAATTGTGTATCCCGAGAGGTTGCCGTATGCAGGGAAATCATTGATTGTACAAAACAACATAGCCCGGAGCGTGAAGTTTTCCATACCGTATGAATCATACACTGTCGCACCTTCATTCCACAACAATTGTAAATCGTCAATAAGTGGTTGCAAAAACACATCAATTTTGTTTCCCGGTTGTTTTGGACCCGATATCCACAGAGAGAGGAGAATATGTCTGGGTTTCATACAAAACCATGGGGGCAGATTGTATATTGTCAATAAAACAGGCCAAGTACTGTGTATACTGCTCAAAGTGCCATAAGGGTTCATCCCATCAGTGCATAAACCAAGTCTTAAGTTCATTGGGTCTGTACCGAATTGAGGGTATATTCTATCAATGTTTCTCCATTGTGGTGAATCGGCTGGATGTCTCAATTTACCATCATCCTTTCTATGGGTAGCATGCCATCGGAGGTTCTCAGTATCTTTCTGAACTGCAAACAAACGTTTGAATCGGGGAATTATCGGTAGATACCACAACACCTTCGCAGGAGAAACCCACTTTAGTGCTTATGTGGTTTTTCTCACCCTTTTTTACATAGCGTGATTCCCCACATTCAGAGCAATGGTCATCCAACTCTCTTTCCAGTACAACATACACCCATTTGGACAAGCATGTATTTTTTTATTTCCATACCCATCGGACACATTAACTTCTTTGCTTCATAAGTTGTTGTGGGTATCACATTGTCCTTTGGTAGTAATCCTTCAGCAGTTGTAAAAGATCTGTAAAACTGACATCACTCCATCCATGTCTCGCCTTCAGATTGAATAGTTTTAGGACAACGCTCAGTTTGTTTTGTGTTTGCGTTTCACATCCACTGTACAACGGTTCCTTTGATGCTTGCATCAGATTTTCGAATGTTTTGGGTTTGTTGGAAAAATGTTGTTCAACATCTTCAATCATTGCATTAAGGTCCTCCTGATCATCTGAATCACTAACTAGTGAATCATCTTGAGTATCCCCAAAATCGTGTGAAGCATCCATTTCTGATTGTTCTTCAACAACGTTATCAGCACATTCAAACACTTGTACTGAATGTTGACCATGCAGTATTGTTATGGCTTCATAGTCTTCTGTAAACCCTCTGCGAATCAGATGATCCTTAATCTTGTCCACACCTCGGTATTTGAAGTCGTTCTTGCAATCGACACAAGGACATCGAATATATCCCTTATCCCTTGGTTTAAGATTATCAACAAGGACTTTGCAAAATTTATTGACCCCTTGTAGGTACTTGATGTCCAATCTGTCACTGTACATCACTGAGCGCTCCATCTCCTTTTTCAACACACACCAGATGTCGTGAGCTCGTTCCTTGATCTCCTCTTTTTTTATTTACAGATTTAACAACCTAAACCTATCCAATCACCTAAGATCTCACCTAGGAACAAGTTAATAATATACAGTAGTTCAGTGAAAATTTCGGCAGCATTACCCTACAGTTCTCCTAGTGTAGATATATATATATATATTATATATATTATATATTATATATATATATATATATATATATATATGAATCGTTTCAATTCACATATATATATGTACACTAGAAGAACACTACGGTAATGCTGCTGAAATTATCACTGAACTACTGTATATTATTAACTCATTCACAACCTAGATGGTGAGATCAAATGTCATTGGACAGTCCCAACAGGGACTGTCTAAGACATACCTCTATCAGGTATCTCAGACAGGTAATTCTATGTTTGAATTGATTTTCCATTGTTTAATAGAAAAACAAAAATAAATTGAAACATTTTAAATACCAACCTGATGAGTACTGGATGGTCAGCTAGCGCGAACAACACAGAAGAAGGAGAAGTAGGCAAATGCTCTTGCGCGTAGTATATAACACCTATTCAATGAAATTAGAATAAGGTTTTAATTTTATAAAAACTTGAATAATTGAACATATTAAACAAACGAACATAGCTTAAATTCTGGAAAAAATTTGGCATGACCTTTGCGTATTTTTAGACACTCCACATTTTTTTAAGGCAGAAACAAACACAGTAGCAGCAAAATTAATTCTCGGCAAACCATAGGAATTATTATCAGACAGACAAGTATGCATATAGTAAATGAAATTAGAATATAAGGTTTTAATTTGAAAAAAAAATATGAATTGAACAAATAAACAAACGAATATTTTTGAATAAACCATGTTACTGAAACATTTTTAAAAAACTAACCCAATGAGTACGGATGATCAAGTCACAAATGGGAAGGAAGAGGGATTGTTCAACCGTAGAAACACCTATTCAATAAAATTAAAATAAGGTTAAATTCTGGAAAAAATTTGGCATGATCTTTACGTATTTTTAGATACTCCACATTTTTTAAGGCAGAAACAAACATAGTAGCAACAACATTAATCTCACATTTCACACATTATGCAAATATATATTCTAATGATTTCAGAATACAAATAGAATTTAGTATAACGTTTATTTGTGACAATATATTATATATGTACATACATATAAGTATTTCTTTCTAAAATCATAATCAGAAATGCAAGTGTTTTACCGTGGGTTCTGATTAGGCAAACCGGTGGCAGAGGTTGACGGGCAGCAACAATTAGTGCGACAAGTGGACAATCCAACCGTGGGTAGTAACACCTATTCAATGAAATTAGAATAAAGTTTTAATTTTAAAAAACTTGACTAATTGAACAAATAAACAAATGAATATTTTTGACAAACCAAATTGTTAAAACATTTACAATATAGCACCTTATGAGTTATTAACATTTATTTTTTTATAATCAACCACAAACAAAAAACAGAAACAACAACACCTGTCCAATGAACCTAGAATAAGGTTTAATTCTGGAAAAAATTGGCATGACCATTGGGTATTTTTAGATACCCCACACTTTTTTTGGCAAAAACAAACACAATAGCAGCATCAGATCAAGGTTCAAGTGATTCTCAATAAAACACCACAGACATTTAAGCATCATTCGCAGCAAAACGCACAGACACTTAGGGATAAAAATAAGACCTTTGTCATATATTAAGGGCGGGGATCAAGACACTAACCAATTAACAAACAATAATAATGGAGTTGGGCTGCAAATAAATGCTAAAGTTTTACAAATTAATTACCGGAGTGGCGATGAGACTCCGGCGGTGGATGGGCCGCGATGGTGGAGGATGAAGACAACCTTCAGGCAGCGGGAGAACAATGCAATTTCCCTTTGAAGCAACCTACAAATCGCCAAAGAAAAGAAAAATAGAACATATAATTGGTGTCCTTCAATCTATTGATAACGAGCTAAATGGCATGTGCAATTTCCAATAATAAAAAATAACTCGGTAACTTTCTAAACAATGAAGTTACTTAAACTAATTAATTAAATAAAGAAATTACAAAGTTCCCAAACAAATGCAATGAATCTGGTTGTTAAGTAAAAACTGTCTGTAGCTGATTGCAATGCTTAGCTACTAGTATTGACAATTTGATGTCATTTAAGCAGTACAATAGTATATTATTAATGCATACAGTGGATGAAAGATCCTTCTTTTAATTTCCTTTGGCCTGGAAAAAGATAGCAGCTAGGAAAAAAGAAACAGAAGTTCACTACTCGTTTGTGTGTGTATAATATAAAAGCATATCAGTAACATAGCAGCTAGGAAAAAAAAGATAGCCAATTAAATTCAGCAATACATATATATATATATAACACACATTCTCTCTCGGTCCCATCATCTCTTTTTTTTTTCTTTGGCTGCTGTACCCGGTTATTGATATGCATGTAAATATATTTACACTCAACATATAGCTAGGCGTGACTGGCTACCATCTTTCGATTATTGATAGCATTATATACTCACCCCGATCCCACCTATTCATATTTGTACAGAACATCACGTTAGAAAGTTTAGTAGCCAACAAACATTTTCTATTCACTGCTATTACTAGTTTAATATGCGCATGTATATATAAATACACATTGACTTCCGCTAATAACATGCCTATATTAACAGACAACTGCTCGTGACTCCCTATTATTTTCCTAGCCTGGCTGCTATCCTCATTGTCGGTATAAATTATATAGATATATAGACACTCGTAACTACCCATGCTTTCCTAGCTGCTATCTCCCATTATTGATATATAGTAGTACATTTGTGACAGATATACACATCCACACAGATATCAAACTTCAAAGGCAGACATATTATATATATCGTACGATCAAAATTTTGTAATTCACTCTCAAAAGCATAATCAGCCACAATAATCAAAAAATTGGTAAAACTTGAGTTTAATTACCGATCGAAGAGATGGTGGAGGTGAGCAACGCGATTCAGGCGAGAGGGAGGTTGGGGCGGTGGAGCGCGCTTCACTGCTTGGCGATTGGGGCAAGTGGCGAAGGAGCTGGGACGATGAAGCAGGTACTGGGGCAGTGGCGCAGGTTGGAGGCGTCGTCGATTTCGTCTCTGGCGCGGCCGCTTTGTCGATGGCGGCGAGCTGGACTTGGTGACGGAGAAGCTGGGACGATGAAGCAGAGGGGGAGACAAAGGTTAACGACAGCGAGGGTGGTGGGAGGTGGTGGGGCGACGGCGAGTTGAGGAGCTGTGGAAGAATCGCCGGAAAAATTCAGAGCAGAGAGGGAAAATCGAGTGAGGAAGAAGAAGGAAAGGTCGGGCGGGTTATTAAGTGAAAGAGTTTTAAACGACGGTTCACTCAAAAACCGTCGTTTAAAGTCGTCACCGTACCAGTTTAACCACGATTGTTAATAACCGTCGTTTAAAAATGTTACGAGGCGCAATATAAACGACGGTTACCCCATAACCGTGGTTTATTTTTTCACTGCCGAAACTATAAACGACGGTGCTTACAAACCGCGTGTTATTAGTGCCTAAAAACCACGGTTTCTGACCAACTGTCGTATAAAGTCTCGCGGTTAGATGTTTTGGACGGTTTTATTATTAACCGTGGTATATAAGGTTTAAACCACGGTTCCCACTAATACCGTGGTTTAAATGGCGTCACATAAAATATTTTTCTACTAGTGACCATTATTTCCTATCAATTCTACAAACCCTGACAACCTCCCCGAGGTGTCATAACATACCATTGTTCCACATTCCATATCTGATGATTCATTTCGTATCTATGCGATACCATATGTAATCATTTATACAAGCAATATAAATATATATATATATATATCACAAGTAGCATAAAGAAAAGTACTACACACATGGGTGTAAATACAACATTCAAACAGGTATCTCATAAGATCATACATACAAGTGCACATCACACAAACAACCAACAACGTACGCCCCGCGTACCAATCATAACAACAAAACC
>CM041779.1:123805192-123840236 GCA_023374045.1 Limonium bicolor
TATCCAAAGTGTCATATAGATAGTCACTGTTATCCCCAAAATCTTTACCCTCATTTGAGCAAAAGGGAGCATTTCTAGAGCTTTGAGGTGGTAAGACATGAATTGCAATACCATGAAGACTGAGGTGGTATGTTTGACAAGAAATCATAATGGCAGAGTGGTAGGGGAGAGACTCATAAAGAAGATGCGAGAGGTCGATGGTTCGAGGCTAATGATAAACAACTTTTGAAGTTTTCGCTTTCTACTTAATTCTCCATTCTTCTCTTGTCTTTTTATTTCTAGTTTTCAAAATCAGAGTTTATTTGAAAAGTAAAAAAATCCAAAAAAAAAAACAAATGTGCTTCTTTCCTATTTTTGATTGCTAGTTTATTTTCTTTCCAACAAAAAAAAGAAAAAAGGAAAACGTTTGAACGTGATTTCAAGAAAAAAAAAACTCATATTATTTTAGTTAGTTATCTTCCATTTTTTTTTAATGATTATTCATTCTTTTTTTTTCATCCTTATCCTTTTTATTCTCTTAACTACTTGTTTTCAAAAAAAAAAATCTTTCTATTTTTACTAGTAAAATCTCGTTAGTATTTTTGTAACGTTTTCTTTTAGTATTTTACTCGTTTATTTTACTAGTTATTGACTTTTTCTTTTTCAATCTTATTTCTCACTTCTTATTAATTAGTTTGTTTATTTTCAAATTTAAAAGTTTGTTAAGTTGTTAAGATTCTTGAGCCTCTAATTGATCTACTTTCCTCTATATAATCACTCCATACTGCTGTGTAAGAGGGACACTGGAGATAGAGCATCATACACGGCAAAAAACACTTTGGCCAAATATATACCACTCTCGTCAGCTACGACGCTCATGAAGTATCGTCACTGATGCCAGTCTTGCTCCACTGCCATATATCATCAACAACCAACGAGGATCGCAGCGCTGGTTCAGTCGTCATCAGCCTCGCTGTTATCAATCACTCCAACGGGCTCCCAACGTTGGTCGTTGTCAACTTCATCGTCAAGCCTCAGGGAACAAGAAGATCATGCTGGAAGAAGTCATCGACGCTCCCTTCATCATCGATATCATCATCATCTTCTCCCCACAGCAATCAACAACGCCATTCCTGTTAGGCTCGGAGACAACAGGTTGCCATCCAGAACGTCGAAGAATCAACTGAAGATCCACCGCTTCGTTTCTCTATTATCGTTGGTGCCTCAAGTCTCATCAGGCAAGAACTCTCCTTGGTTGTTGTTGTTGCAGTCGGTCGCGTCAGGTATGCATATTCTTGCGCTGCCTCGTTCGTTACTGCAAATTGAGAGGAGCACATACGTTTATGAAGGTCATTTAGTATATTGTCTTAGAAAATATATTAACCAAGGGGATTAGTTTTTAAAGGAGAAAAGTGAGTGCTGTTACTACGCATTGATAGGAACATGTACAGTTAATTTTCTTTCTTTTATGTATTATATTAACGTGGTATGATTAGTCATTAGAGGATTTAATTAAGGGGATTAATTTTAAAAGCAGAAGAGTTAGTGAATGGGGTACTTGGTTACAAGGAATAATTTTGCGAAGTTGTCAAACAGTGAGAGCATAATAGTGGTTCTAGTTATTATTTTATTACAATTTTCTCAGGTCACTTTCTAGGTAACTACGTACATTTTTTTTGGATGCTGAATAAGTGAAAACGTAAATGTGACACTAATAATGGTCTAGATTTTATCATTTTTGATAATGGTTTTTCTGGTCACTTACGAAAAATGGTAAACTAGATTAAGAAGGAAGTAAGTTCTAAACACATAGCCTTAAAGTTACAATAGTAAAGGAAAAGTTATTTATAAGGGTAGTGAAGGAATCTGAACCCTTAGAAATTTCATATCAAGCCCCCGGACCCAGAACTCTAAAAATTGTTACAACATTTCCTTTCCTAGTTTAAAAGGTTAAAACTTAGGTGGCGACTCTATTTAGGTTTGTATGGGCCGGTTAGAATAATTAAGCTTTAATTTTATAATTTCGGTTTAGTTGTTCTAATTGCAAATCAAACCTTGAAGCCTTAAGCTCAATACTTAAGGGTTCAAAACCCACGCCCACAGACTGGCGACTCTGCTGGGGACCACCACCTAAGTTTTAAAATTTTAAACTTAGGAAAGAGGGCTTAACTTGAATTTATATCTTTGAGGCTTACATTTTATGATATTATCCTTTTTAGCTGATGCATTTTTATTATCTTGTTCATACGAGAGATGAGGGCCCAAATAAACTTCTTCGGTCATGCTTAGACATGGCCCGTTCTGAGACACACACCGTAGGTGATGTGTAAAAGTGGGGGAAATGAGGAGGATGGCGTGCAAACCCCATCCCTTCACTACCTGGGCCCAAAGCCCCAAGCACCTCTCCGAACGTACCCTTACCCAAAAACCAATATTGGTCATGCCAAGCATGACCCGTCCTGAGACACACACCTTAGGTGATGTGTAAAGGTGGGGGAAATGAAGAGGATGACGTGCAAGCCTCATCCCTTCATTACCTGGGCCCAAAGCCCCAAGCACTCTCCGGATGTACCATACCCATTTGATGAAATTTGCATAGTGAGGACATGCATATTTTCTCTTTATATATTCGTGATTCCATGCTTTTGTGATAAGCTTGATTGTGTGTGGTTAGTAGCTGAAATAAATTCATCTTTTATTAGATCTTTACATTTCAGCCCAAAGGCCTATTCTAGTCTAGATGAACTCTTCGCTTGGCTTCAGCCCAGATACCTTAGATCTTGGTGGTCTCTCTTTTGGCCTTAAAAGCTCCTAAGTCTGAATCATTCATTTTTGATCCATTTGGGTTTAGGCCCATAGAAAAAAAATCCACATGAATTTGCGATAATTCACAAGACTTGAAAATTCTTTATGGATCGTGTTTAGGTTCTGGCCCAAAGGCCCATCAAGAATTTGAAATAAGTCTTTCACTTGAACTTTGGAAAATCTTTTTGTCCCAGATACCCATTCATATTCCATATAATATCTTCTGGGCCGTGTGTGCCACTTTCCGTTCAAGATGTTCAGGCCCAAGCGCGTATTCACAATTCAAATGACATTCTGGCCCAAGCGCTCAACTCAATGTCTGAAACATTTCGGCCCAAGCGCCAATATACAATTTGAAATTATTTCGGCCCAAGGGCCTCATTCTCAAAGTGTTTCGGGCCAAGTGCCTCACTCACAATTCAGATCTATCAGGCCCAAGCGCCTATCCACAATCATGACACCGTTTTGGCCCATGTGCCCCACTTTCAGTTCAAAGAGCATTCCGGCCCAAGCGCCTATCCACAGTCCAAATGCATCCCGGCCCATGTGCCTCACTTTTAGTCCACAGGTTTTCAGGCCCATGCATCCAGTCTCATGTGCCTCGCTTTCAGTCCACATATATTCAGGCCCAAGTGCCTATCCACAATCTGAGAGCATTCCGGCCCATGTGTCACACATCAAGTTCAAGAGCTTTCAGGCCCGAGCGCCTATCCACAGCCCAAAGAGCATTCCGGCCTAAGGGCCTCATTCATAGTTAAGGGACATTCCTAGTCTAGATTTTTCAGCCCAAGAGCCCTCCCATAATACATTAGATTTCATTGTTGTGTTTTCTTAGGTTTGCGTAGGAATTTTACCGTTTTAGTAGGTTTACAAAATTTTAGGACGTTTTGTCATTCGTTAGCTCTTTTTCTTTTGTTGACTTCAAAAAAAAAAGAAAAGAAAAAAGGATCACAGACATTTCTACGTCCTCCCGAAGGTACATCATGGTTGAAAGCTCGAGTCTTCTGTGTGCCAACATCATGTAGATTGGCGGTATTCGAGTTCATAAAGGAGATCAGGGTTCACATGCATAAAATGTTGGTATAAACTGTCATTCATCTTTCATAAGCGTTTACAAACAAATCTTTTATGAAATCTAAGTTCATAAGTTTTCAAGCAAGGACTGTTTTGAGTGAAAATTTCTTGACGTCAGCAATAAGAAGCATTGGTTTTATTAAATCATCTTCTTCATATTCACAAGCAAATGACGTTTTCAAGTCCAAAACTTTTCCAAGATGAAAAGATAAATTCATGAATGAGCTTTCTTTGCAAGGAACATCAATTTCCGCGAAACAAATGTCTCTCGAAACTAATGTTTGTGGAACGGTCATTTTCAGTCAGTGGAACGCAAAGACTTTGTTTTGTTTCTAAGAAGACGAGCATGCTTTCCCAAGTACCTAGATACATCCCAAAACACCAAAGCAACCCACATATTGGTTAGTAGAGCACATGGTCATCAAACAATTGTTGAAATCCCTGACATAATACTGGGGGCAATCTGAGTTAGAATCGTTTATTCCAAACTTCTTCTAACAAATGTGTGAACAAAACTCGCTGAGCGAAAGAGTGCGAGAGTGTCTTGAGTTGAAAAAACCAATGAGCGAAAACCCGTGTTATCTTTACACGCGGTGAGGCCACATACATGTGAGGTAAGCAGCATAACTCTGACTGAAGGAGATAGCTTGTAAATTTACACTAAGACCTGTGAAGAGTAACAAGAAGAGACACATAACTATCAGGAATGATGAAGCACCTAGGTAAACCACCACATAGCCAGAAGCTTGTGAAACCCTGAAATCAAACCCTAGGCACCCCCGCTGAGCTTTTCGTATAACCTCTTTTATCAATAAAGCTCCACAAAAAGCCAGCTCATGATGATTATGTACACTTGTGACCAAAGGAAGCGAGGAGCCCAATTCTCGGATGAGGACACCACAAGTCTGAGATGAGAAGCGACACTACCACAAATCCGCAAACGGTCGCAAAGCGACCCAGGATTCAAGAGCTTGAACGAAAGCAACTCCAAAAGTTCAGGGAAACACAAGAACCCCGAAGACGAGTAAAAGCAGCTCCATGAGCATCAAGATCGGGAAACACAAGCACCTTGAAGACGATTCAAAACAGCTTCAAGAGCTACAATATGGGGGACACAAGAACCCCGAAGATGAGTCAAAGTGGCTCCAAGAGCTCCAAGAGCTCGAATAGTGGGAAACACAAAAACCCGAAGATCAATAGACAATCTGAAAGCCTCGAGGTTCCAAAAGACAACAACAAAGCAACAACAAGGGCCACGTCAAAGTCCAAAGCTTGAAAGAAAATTAACATACAGTTGCAAGTCTGCTTCACACGTAAGGATGGGAAGACAAACCCAGGAGAGGGTGCAGGTTGCAGCTTTGGTCACCCTTAAGCTCCACAAAACCGAAAATATTCTCCATGGTCCCTTTGACATTCATCATACCCAGTGGCCCCGTTTAAGCCTCAAAGACTTCTGACTTGATAGTTATGTGTCTAAATCAAGTGAAAGTAACAGATCGAAGGTGTAAGTCCATCAAATATCGAATTCAAAAGTCTAGAAGTTATGACTGTAAGTGAGGATTGAGTGCAAATGCTAAACACATCGAGTGTAGGTAGGAAAAGCACCACATCAAAGCAAACCTTAACCTTTGAGGATGAGAATTGTTCACATATTTAATCAAAGACAATACTGGGGGCAATCGATCGTTTCGATCGATTGCCATAATTTCTAACTCAGATAGCTCAAAAACATACTGGGGGCATTTGTTTCCAGCAATTTCCACAGATGACACAAAGAAATCCCAAAGTCTTAGGCCCGTCATGAGCTCTAAGCACCATGTCCCAAAACCTCAAGCCTTAAGCACCATGTTCCGACATTGCAATCCCAAAGACTTAGGCTTATATAAGCCTTAAGCACCGCATTTCAAAACCTCAAGCTCCACAACCCTGAGAAAATCATAAAGCCTGAAAGCATGTTCAGTTTTGAAGGATCAAAATTTGGTCTCGAAGTCCATTCCTGAAAATGAGAGTTCCATTAACTTTAGTTAAAAAGGAGTATTTGCTTATGCATCAGATTTTTTACAGCAGATTCAACTCCAATCTTGACACCAAGTCAATCATATTTTTGAAAATTGAGTCAATCTTGTTTTGACACCGAGTCACCTATAGTTTTGAAAATTGAGTCAGTCTTGTTTTAACACTAAGTCAACCCTGTTTTTGAAAACTCAACTAATCCTATCAACACATTGTTGATAGCGAAGTCAACATTATTTTATGATTCCGAGTCGGTAAGCATGGTTTTTTTATATGAGTAAAGGTGGAGGTATGCTGCCCGTTGAATTGAAGCAGGGTGTATACTGGCCAATGTGTACGAGTGAATGAGTACAGGTGGAGGTATGCTGCCCGTTGAATTGAAGCAGGGTGTATACTGGCCAATGTGTACGAGTGGTTGAGTACAGGTGGAGGTATGCTGCCCGTTGAATTGAAGCAGGGTGTATACTGGCCAATGTGTACAAGTTGGCGGGGCGATGGCAATAAGTCCTCATTTCTATGTCAACTTTTCGGATAACAACTGGCGGGGCGATGGCAATAAGTCCTCCTGAGAAAACCAGAAGTTCATCCTTATTACCTATTGGCGGGCGAAGGCAATAAGTCCCCTTAGAAAACCAGTAGAGTAACTCCCGAGATATAGATTCTCAACCCCGAGATATAGATTCTCAACCCCGAGATATAGATTCTCAACCCCGAGATATAGATTCTCAACCCCGAGATATAGATTCTCAACCCCGAGATATAGATTCTCAACCCGAGATATAGATTCTCAACCCGAGATATAGATTCTCAACCCTGAGATATAGATTCTCAACTCCGAGATATAGATTCTCAACTCCGAGATATAGATTCTCAACTCCAAGATACAGATTCTCAACTCCGAGATATAGATTCTCAACTCCGAGATATAGATTCTCAACTCCGAGATATAGATTCTCAACCCCGAGATATAGATTCTCAACTCTGAGATATAGATTCTCAACTCCGAGATATAGATTCTCAACTCCAAGATACAGATTCTCAACTCCGAGATATAGATTCTCAACTCGAGATATAGATTCTCAATCCCGAGATATAGATTCTCAACCGAAGATACAAATTCTTCAGAGATACAGATTCTCAACCGAAGATACAGGTTCTTCAGATATACAGATTCTCACCCCTTTCGAGATATAGATTCTCATCCCTTTCAAGACATAAATTCTTGCCCCCTTTGAAAACCAACATGGAGCATTTAGAATGGGTTTCGGTCCCCAAAGGCATCCGAGTTATTTTATTTTGAATGGGTTTCGGTCCCCAGAGGCATCCGAGTTAATTTTGAATGGGTTTCGGTCCCCAGAGGCATCCGAGTTATTTTCTTTTTGAATAGGTTTCGGTCCCCAAAGGTATTCGAGTTATTTTCTTTTGAACGGGTTTCAGTCCCTAGAGGCATCCGAGTTTTTTTTTTCTTTTGAATGGGTTTCGGTCCCCAGAGGCATCCGAGTTATTTTCTTCTGACGGGTTTCCGTCCCTAAAGGCATCCGAGTTATTTTCTTTTGAACGGATTTCGGTCCCTAAAGGCATCCGAGTCATATTACATTTTTTTCTTGCATTTCATTCAGAATGGATTTTGGTCCATATAGGCATCTGAATCACATCACACATCTTGCATTTCATTCCGAACGAGTTTTGGTTCTTAAAAGCATCAAATCACATGGCATATTTTACATATAGGATGGGTTCCAGTCCCAAGAAGCACTTGGATACTTGCTTGCATTTAATCACTTGGATATGTCTAGGCCCTTAGAAGTGTCTTGGTACAATGACATGCTTCTCATTTGGGTCTCTAGTGCCCTCGACTAGCTCGGTAAGCTCAAGTTTCTGTTTTGAGGTCGTCAACAACTTTGAACAGAAAAAAAGGACAAGCAAGGTGTAAC
This sequence comes from Limonium bicolor, assembly GCA_023374045.1. Lineage (NCBI taxonomy): Eukaryota > Viridiplantae > Streptophyta > Magnoliopsida > Caryophyllales > Plumbaginaceae > Limonium > Limonium bicolor. The sequence goes on from CM041779.1 coordinate 123,812,998, forward strand.
AAGGTTTGTAAAAATTTTGGGTATTATCAAGCGTCAACTTGACTTTTCATTCCAAAATCAAGTTGACGGGGGGCAATCTGTTATCCCCAAAATCTTTACCCTCATTTGAGCAAAAGGGAGCATTTCTAGAGCTTTGAGGTGGTAAGACATGAATTGCAATACCATGAAAACTGAGGTGGTATGTTTGACAAGAAATCATAATGGCAGAGTGGTAGGGGAGAGACTCATAAAGAAGATGCGAGAGGTCGATGGTTCGAGGCTAATGATAAACAACTTTTGAAGTTTTCGCTTTCTACTTAATTCTCCATTCTTCTCTTGTCTTTTTATTTATAGTTTTCAAAATCAGAGTTTATTTGAAAAGTAAAAAAATCCAAAAAAAAAAACAAATGTGCTTCTTTCCTATTTTTGATTGCTAGTTTATTTTCTTTCCAACAAAAAAAAAAGAAAAAAGGAAAACGTTTGAACGTGATTTCAAGAAAAAAAACTCATATTATTTTAGTTAGTTATCTTCCATTTTTTTTTAATGATTATTCATTCTTTTTTTTTTCATCCTTATCCCTTTTTATTCTCTTAACTACTTGTTTTCAAAAAAAAAAAATCTTTCTATTTTTACTAGTAAAATCTCGTTAGTATTTTTGTAACGTTTTCTTTTAGTATTTTACTCGTTTTATTTTACTAGTTATTGACTTTTCTTTTTCAATCTTATTTCTCACTTCTTATTAATTAGTTTGTTTATTTTCAAATTTAAAAGTTTGTTAAGTTGTTAAGATTCTTGAGCCTCTAATTGATCTACTTTCCTCTATATAATCACTCCATACTGCTGTTAAGAGGGGACACTGGAGATAGAGCATCATACACGGCAAAAAACACTTTGGCCAAATATATACCACTCTCGTCAGCTACGACGCTCATGAAGTATCGTCACTGATGCCAGTCTTGCTCCACTGCCATATATCATCAACAACCAACGAGGATCGCAGCGCTGGTTCAGTCGTCATCAGCCTCGCTGTTATCAATCACTCCAACGGGCTCCCAACGTTGGTCGTTGTCAACTTCATCGTCAAGCCTCAGGGAACAAGAAGATCATGCTGGAAGAAGTCATCGACGCTCCCTTCATCATCGATATCATCATCATCTTCTCCCCACAGCAATCAACAACGCCATTCCTGTTAGGCTCGGAGACAACAAGGTTGCCGTCCAGAACGTCGAAGAATCAACTGAAGATCCACCGCTTCGTTTCTCTATTATCGTTGGTGCCTCAAGTCTCATCAGGCAAGAACTTCTCCTTGGTTGTTGTTGCTGCAGTCGGTCGCGTCAGGTATGCATATTCTTGGCGCTGCCTCGTTCGTTACTGCAAATTGAGAGGAGCACACATACGTTTATGAAGGTCATTTAGTATATTGTCTTAGAAAATATATTAACCAAGGGGATTAGTTTTTAAAGGAGAAAAGTGAGTGCTGTTACTACGCATTGATAGGAACATGTACAGTTAATTTTCTTTCTTTTATGTATTATATTAACGTGGTATGATTAGTCATTAGAGGGATTTTAATTAAGGGGATTAATTTTAAAAGCAGAAGAGTTAGTGAATGGGGTACTTGGTTACAAGGAATAATTTTGCGAAGTTGTCAAACATGTGAGAGCATAATAGTGGTTCTAGTTATTATTTTATTACAATTTTCTCAGGTCACTTTCTAGGTAACTACGTACATTTTTTTTTAGGATGCTGAATAAGTGAAAACGTAAATGTGACACTAATAATGGTCTAGATTTTTATCATTTTATGATAATGGTTTTTTCTGGTCACTTACGAAAAATGGTAAACTAGATTAAGAAGGAAGTAATGTTCTAAACACATAGCCTTAAAGTTACAATAGTAAAGGAAAAGTTATTTATAAGGGTAGTGAAGGAATCTGAACCCTTAGAAATTTCATATCAAGCCCCCGGACCCAGAACTCTAAAAATTGTTACAACATTTCCTTTCCTAGTTTAAAAGGTTAAAACTTAGGTGGCGACTCTATTTAGGTTTGTATGGGCCGGTTAGAATAATTAAGCTTTAATTTTATAATTTCGGTTTAGTTGTTCTAATTGCAAATCGAACCTTGAAGCCTTAAGCTCAATACTTAAGGGTTCAAAACCAACGCCCACAGACACATAAACAACAATACTATACTAAAAGAACCACTGCATAAATGGCCGCTCCTACCCATTGAGCGGCCTGATCTCTTGCTCATATTTGCCCAATAATTTAGGTTGACTAGTTGGCTTAAGGGTAACCCATATCCAACTCATTTAAAACTCTATTGATCCAAACCAAAAAAATATGTCACAAATTTTCAACCCTTACTAACCCATATAAAACCATTTAACTCAAATCCGACCCATTTTACTTAAATTTTTTCTAAATTAATATTTTCACCCGTCCTCTCCTTACAACCGATTGTCGACCCTTAAACTTATAGCTAAACAACGAAACACTTAATTAATTAGCAACCTAATCCAGGCCTACTAATCCTAACCTATTTAACCGGAACTTCTCAATCAGCTAAGCCCCAGGTCAATCGATAGCACTAAGTTTAAGTTCCACTAAGTTGCAATGTAGTCTAATCTCAAAATCATTAAATTAGAGTACATTATTCTAGTCCCCTACGGTTTAGGTTTCTATCTCAGAATATGATTTTGATAGAATCCCACAATAATGCTAAACTAATCGGTAGGCCAAACCAACCAATTTAACATATAATTGACAATTAGTTGAGCAAACCCTAAACAAATCCCCAAATCATGAGCAACAAGTCTAGAGGCCATAAACACTCAATAATTATCTTCATCAAGCACAAGGACTAACATAAAGCATGAAAACAAGTTCAAGGTTCATAATGAAGGTTTTAGGGATATTGGGGCAAAATCCCCATCCCAAGCTACAAGGGAGGTTAAGCCTCCATTAGAGCATAAATGAGAGAGAAAGGAGAAGAAATAGCCATGGGAGGTTGAAGAAGAGCTTCTATTGTGAGGGGTTCCTTCCTCTTCTTTCCCTTCTTCTTCTTTTTCTTCTTCCTTATTTCCTCTATTTTCCTCTCTTTTCTTTTTTTGGGTTATGCTCTCTATTCTCCCTTCCTTTCTGCTTTTAAAAACACAGATCTAGGCAAAAGGGACGGTCCGGACCAGAAAAGAAAATACGCGTGCAAACTCAACCTGGCCGCCCCACAAGGGCAGACAGTAGAGGCGGTCCAGGCCAGAGGCAATGTTGGGCCCCGGAACGAGCATTTTCGGCTTCCGGAACTTCCGAGGGGCGGTCGGCCTAGGGAGGTTCGAGACAAAGAGGAAATATCTTCTTTGTTATAGCTTCGATTTTGGATTCGTTTATGCCCACATGTTTGTCTCTTCGTCTACATTATTATTAGCTATGTTATTCCTCCTGTTTCAACAATAATTGTGTAAAACATCAATAAAATACAAAACTAGAAGAAAACTAGCTAGAGTGGATAAATGAGCATGAAAAGTGTTGATAAAACATGTGAAATACACCCCTAAAACATGCGCATTTGGACATTCATCACCCATATAAGGAATGGTTCGTTCTTCACTCCAACCTATGTGGGAGGTAACCATCGCTAGGTGTTACACTCCACCCCCCTTAGGAACCCAGCGCCTTCAGGGGCCCACTAGCACACCGACCTGGGTCTAAATCTAATACCATATGTAACATCCCAAGTACCCATTGTTGTGATATTGTTCGCCCTGGCATGCAAGCAGCACAGTTTTGTTCCCGGGTTTCCTAGCACCAAAATGCGTCACAACAAGGAGAGATATTCCCACCCATAAAAGGAATGGTTCGTTCTCCACTTCATTCGTTGCGGAGTAACCCTCGCTTGGTGTTACACCATCTCTTTTGCCCAATTTTCTAGTTCAAAAGAAGTCTTTTCTCCTCCTTGCCCTTTTTCTCTTATTTTCTTCCGAACTTAGTTGACTTAGTTTCTTGGACTCTGGTCACCCATATTTACCCTCATCTGGCACACTTTTCTTCCATGGCTGAATCGCTATGCATCCACCGGTGAAGGAGTTGACCTCTTGATATGCAGAACTTACGATCACAATAGAAGAAGATGAAAATATCTCTATGGATGACTTGGTTGATGATGAGCAAGCTCTTCCCTTTAATCGCTGCTTGATAAGCAAGTTGTTCTCCTCTAGGAGCCCTAACGTTTGTATAATGGAGGCTACTCTAGACAAGATATGACAGAAGGATGTGAAACTGAAGATCTGAACTGCAGGTAAAAACCTCTTTATTTTCAAATTTGACAAGTGGGATTGCATTTATAGAGGTCCTTTGCAACTCCGGACTGAGAAGGAGGGGGCCCGTGCTCCTCCCCCCCCCCCCCCCAATATTTTTTTTAAAAAAATTACTTATATGTTCGTATATATTTTCGAATAAATACAAAAACATAATATTTTAAAGAATGATACTGTCAACCCCCCCCCCCCCCCCATCAAAATTTCTAGGTTCGTTATTGGTCCCTGGTCCTTTGATGGATCTCTCCTCGTGAATCAACAAATCAATATGAAGAAGGCCCTAAAGATGATGACTAGATTGGTAGGGAAGCATTTCATAACCTTCCTAGAGTTGGATGAAGATGATGACTAGATTGGTGGGGAATTCATGAGGATAAAAACCGTAATGGATATTGATAAGTGTCCAAATGAGCATGATTTATAGGTGTATTTCATATATTATATTAACACTTTTCTTGCTCATTTCTCCACTTCAGTTAGTTTTCCTCTAGTTTATGTTTTATTGTTTATCTCACAAATTTATTGGTTAAACATAAGGAAAACCAAGCTGGGAGTAAAGTAGACGAAGAGACGAACGCATAGGCGCAAACGGCTCAGAAAACGGAGTCCAAACGAAAAATCTAGAGCCGGTCAAAGTTTGAAGGAAATAAGTCACGACACAATTGTGTCCGCGTGTGGCTTTGTGCGGACGTGAGGGCGGACGTGAGTGAGTGACCGCGCGAGGATAGCAGAGGCGTCCGCTTGAGCCTTAGGCGGACGGCTGTGCGGACGACACAAGTGACCGGGCGGACGGAGACGAGGTCAACAGAGACGTCCGCGTGGGATTAAGGCGGACGTAGAGGCGGACGCGACTAAAATCGACGCCCGAACAGTTTTCTTCTTCGCTCGTCGACTTCGCCCGTCGACCTGTCTGCAACTTATCCATCTACTCTTCACGCGTTCTGTCCCTGAGCAATCAATGAGCAAATCTCTTCACGCGTGATCCAGCTCTATCTTCAATCTTCCTTTCCTCTATATAAACCCACGAGCCTTCTGCTTCCAAAGGAGATCCACCACCCAAACAATCCATCATCGATCCACTTCACCACACATCACACGTCCATCCCATTTCTCTTCTCCCATCTTCTCCATTTTATTTATTTTACATTCCACCATATCCACCTCTAGTCCGACGTATACAAAATAGCAGAACGAATGCAGGAGTGACTACAGATGATTTCTACTACTCTTGTTTCTGTTTATCTATTTAATATGTTAGGCTAGAATATTTATACTCTGGGAATGGTTATTATGTGTTTGTATTAATTATGCAATATGTTTACTGGTTTTATTTAAATACAGTTTGTTACGATTAAAGCTTATCTCTCGCCTTTTTAATAAATGTCATGAGTTTATTAAATTGCTTGCTAAGTCTATTTTGATCAGACCAGGTGATAAATAGATAGGTTAATTAAGCCGTAAATCTGGAGGAAGCTTATTATGATTTAATAAGTTAGTACTCAGATGCATAAATAATTTCTCATATCTAAACCGTCCGTTTACACGTATTTTGCTTGAACCTTGATTAGAACCTTGCATTTTCAGGTAAACGAGTTCTTTTGAGGCTATGATTTAGTCCTTAAGATAATAAGAGGAATTTTGCCAATCAATTATAATTAAACCAGTACACATAGCATGAAAGAGCAGACTATATTAACCTGACCCAGAGTTCCATTTAATTTATCTATTAACTTAGTTTATTTTATCTTTTCTTTTTATTTATATTACAAGTCAATTAATCCCCCCTCTTGTGACACGCTTAGGTACTATAATATACACATTAGTCCCACGGTTCGATATCCGTCGCTTACATTTCACTATACTACCACGACCGGGATTTGTTTGCAGCCCGACGTTTATTTTGAGTTTTTAATTTCTTTTCTTTTATTTTACACCAGTTTAACTACTCACGATATAACCACTCTGCAGATATATATAAACCAGTTGTGATATGCGTGAAGACTTCTATTGAGGGTGAGGAATATTTTCTCAAGGTTACCTATGAAAGAATGCCCACGGTAGTCTTTCATTATGTATTGTTCTTGCATGCCACTGAGGAGTGCTTGGATTATACGGATTTAATTGAGGAATCCATGGCGGGTGTTTTCTCTTACGGGCACTGGTTACGTGTGTCTAGCCTTTGATTTGGGAGAAAACTTCAATAATGAAGCTTAGAATTATATATGTCATGAGTGTCTACATGAGCATGTTTTAGGGGTGTATTTCATATGTTTTATCAACACTTATCATGCTCATTTATTCACTTTAGCTAGTTTTACTCAAGTTTTGTGTTTCATTTATTTTCTTACATATTTACTGCTTAAGCATAAGGTAAACCTATATAGTAGCAAAGTAGACAAAGATAAACACATGGGTGCAAACAGATCTCAAATCTAAGCTATAACGAAGAATCTAGGGCCAGTACAAGTTATGTCTGGACATGCGTCCGACCTTGCATGCCCGGACAAAAGCCAAGAGCACATTCGACTTACGTCCGGAAGTACAAGTCTATACAAAGCCCCATGAATAGAAAAACGACGGGATTTAAAGAGGAAAAACAGAAAGACTAGTGGCAATTTCAAGATAGGATAAAAATGTATTTAGACTAAGAAATAGGTGGGGGTGGTTTGTCATGCCCCATTTTGTAATGTAGCTTAAGTTGGGGGTCATTTGTACTGAATGCAATGATACCGAATGTAATCAAGTTACATAATGAATAAAAGAAGTAGCCACATTCTATTTAGTTGTTCCAATGTTGCAATGACTTTAGTCACCCATGTATTACGCCTTTAAGTTCTCTTGCAGGTATGCTGAGGACGAGAGGCCCTTGTCGGATGAAGCATTTCAGCAAAGACCTAGACCCGGGCCGTAAGGCTTGGGGCTAGAAGCACTTGTCAATAGCTTGTGGCGTTAACGATGACGATTGCGATCATGAGGTGGAGCTGACAAGATGCATGGCACCTTGTTGGCACCCTGTCTCTTATACTTATGGTGCGGTGGGCGTCACGCCTGTGAGACCTGATATAGGGTTAAGACAGGGATGGTTTGGATTAGGGTGGAGGTGAGTGTTCAACGTTGCCCACGTTGGAGCGCTCCACCGACGGTCCGGGGTTTCCCCTTAGAAACAGGCCTTGGGTCAGCTCACTCCTTGGAGTTCGAGTTACCATGGATCCGGCTTGAGGTTGGGTTCTGTTGTTGGCTACCTATTTGGGTGTTGATGCCCCTGGGCTTGGGCCTGGGTCATAGGCACGGTGTTGATTAAACAATCGGGACCCAGCCCCGCTAGTTCCGAAGTCTAGTGTCGGGACAAGTGAGTTGGTGTTGAGAGCTCGTCGTTGGGTGGTTAAAGAAGAAGAAGAAGAAGAATTTAATCTCTCATGGCTATTTCTTCTTCCTTTTTTCTTATTTATGTTCTAAAGGAGGCTTAACCTCTTTGTATCTTTGGATAAGGATTTTGCCTTGAAATCCCTAAAACCTCCATTGTCGAACTTAAACTTATTTTTATGCTTTATTTTCATGCATGTTCTTAATGTATGATGACTATTAAGTGTGTGTGGCTCTTAAACTTGTCTTCGAGGATTTATTTAAGGTTTCATCCAATTTGTTATCTTTGTGTTGAATTTGTTGGTTTTACTTTGAATTTGTCAATATTAGATCTTGAGATAGATTCTAAGTTTCCAATTAGTTTAACATTATTATGGGTTCCTATTAACTTGAGATTCTGAGATATGAGCTTAAACCAAGGGCACTACATCCATGTAATTAATTGAAGTGATTCTTAGATAGATTTCATTGCAACTTAGGGGGAATTTGTCATTAATGCCATCAACTGACTAGGTACTTGAGCAACCCATCAGGTTCTTACTCTGTTGGTTAGGATTAGTTGATTAGACTATTAGTTAATTAAGTTTTTCTGTTGTTTAGCTATGAGTTAAAGACTCGTCAGTTGGTAGTAAAGGGATGATGGGTGCAACGATCCATCCTGGGGTACACCTATCCTAGATTTGTTGAATTATTTTTATTATTTTCCTCTATTTTCCATCTATCAAACTAAAACCCCAAAAATCTCCAAGATACGTTTATGCACTTGTATATATTTATACACATTTACTAAATTGATAATAGGCTAGATACTTGTGAAGTCTCTGTGGATATGACACTTGTTGTACTACTTGGGTTTACTGCCCATAGTTAGTAAGATACTTTCATTAGTATTTTGCACAACAAAATGCATATGAGTCAGGTTGAGATCGGTCACAGAGGGGAATAAGTCTACTAGCTGCCAAGATGGCGTGTACCAAGGAGAACCAAGTGTGGAATGTTGTTACTCAATTTGATGTTACTCAAAATTCTGATGTCAACTCTCCGAATCAAGAAGTAAGAAACATCTAGAAAAAGCCATATCAGGTTGATTTACTTAATCTGATGACATTTGATGAGATTTCAGGTATGGCAAGTGGAAAGAAGAGAAGCTTTGGCCGTATCATCAAGGATGGAACACTCAAAGAATTTTGAACTGCACAACACGTGAGGCCACAAAGCACGAAAGGTAAAAATTCTAGGATCAGTAAGGGCCCAAGTATTGTGGTTGACTTGGCGCATATGAAAGATTATTCGGTAAGAGTGGGAAGATCACAGGGTTCAAAGGCAACCCCCTCGCTAACTGGGGGTCGCCAAGGAAAATGATCAATGCGACCACTGGTTGTTAGGTCTGGTATTGTGTAGTCGCAGCCATGTTCGCTAATGCTATACATCTTTTGGATATGTCCGTAGGATTAGAGGAAGGGCATACCTTTTATGCTCTTTGTAATTATTTTATTTGGTTACTTGTTGGTCTATGGTTCAAACAATAAACATAGGTGTGGAATCCTTGCACTTTTTTTGGCTTGGTCTCTTGGTTTTTAAATGTTTTAGCTTTTAGTCTATTAGTACGTTTGATTTCTATTGGTATGATGGTGGATGAAGATGAGCTGGTTGGAGCTCTATGTTCTATATTAGTCGAATACGATCTATGTCTACAATTTCACTTTGGGATGTAGTTTTTGGGTCGGATAGCAGGTCTACCAATATTGTCTACCGTCTTGCTAGCGTTGGGGTGGAGGCATGCCCAATTATGTACTAGTCTTTTATTAATGCGGGCTAGTTGTTTTCGAGAAAATTTCACCAACATATTATGAGGACAATTAAACTTTGCTTTTGATGATCAAAGAATGTATATAGGAGCATGAATATCTGTGGTTATTTGTTAAGAAATATAAAAATATGAGGTGTAAATGAGGAAGGAGATCCAACTATTAAACTCCACATAAGTGTGAAATAAGATGGTTTTATTTTTCCGAAAAGAACCAACCCTTTACTAATTATAGAATATACATAAGTATAAAGACTACCATCCACACACCCTAATTCTAGTCAACTGGCACAAACAGAAGTGGTGAAACCAGCTCTCCGTACCACATCGAAGGAAGCCAAAACACTAACCAAAAACCAAGCTAAAAAGAACAAAAACATCAAAAGACTAAACCCCCATAAGAAAGGAAGCCAAAGCACCATATGTAACAAACATAACAAGTGGGCTTATTGCCATATAGTAGAGATAAGTACATTGATTTACAAACACTCTCATAGGTATAAAAAAGACTAGATTTCATAACAAAATTTTGTTGCAAAGTTCTCCTGTTAATCCCTACAACCAATTAAACAAAGATTCATTTTTCTTGGCAATCCTTAGATTATCCATGGGTTGCCTTCCTCTTGAAATCCTTACCATATTCATCACATGCAGTCAAGAGCCCACTTCTCTACAAATTTTGATAAAGCCAACCAGTTGCTACTTGAAGTGGTGTAACCAACACCAATGCCCGCTGTTAAAAAAAAAAGTAGTTCTCCAAGGCATTCATGTTAGAAAAAGTCATGGCTGAAGCAAGCACATGTACACCAGCAATTAGATGCATCGATATTAGGGAAAAAGAAAGGCACTGAAGCACAACTTCGATCTCTTAACTTGAGACCATAATTGTTGCCATCCTCCAAGAGATGCCAATCTATCCCTGCTGCTTCACAAGATTTTTAGTGCCAAATCTCAACTGAACCAACATTCGTCTCCTTCGGCTTCTTCTGTTTGCCCAATTTTGGGATGCCTTGTTTTGCTGCGTGAGTCTCCTTGTTTCCCTTTATCGTCAATTGCAAACGAAAACAATGACTCCCCTTAGCCATACCTCCACCAAAAACAGTGGTCTCCTTTCCCCTTTTCTACCTCATCGACACCATCCTAAACATGTAGGGGGCATTTCCTTTGACTTTCACTCCTAACAATCCTCGTTTCTTCCGTGCCACCTGCAAATTAGAATCCATTCCTCCCTTTCCTGGTGTAGAGAACACAGTGTCGTCCTGCTTAATCACAAATTTCCCTACATGGCAGCGCCGATGTCAACTGTATAGTGTGCTCCATGACTCTAAAACCAGTAGTAAAAGGATCACTGATAACAAAAGTCACATGCCTATTCCAACCTTGATTCTCAAAATTATTGGACATATTCCTATCACCTATAAACATGGTAAGGAAAATTGGACATGCAACTAGGGATGACAATGGGTCCGTGGATACCCATTTCACCCGGTCACCCGACCCGCTAAACCGGGTGAAAAACCCACAAAAAACGGGTGAAAATGGGTGAAACGGGTGTGGGTGCGGGTCGGGTGATGGGTGGATATTTTTCACCCATCACCCGACTCATTCACCCGACCCGCTCACCCGCATAAATATAATATATATTATTACTATATGTTAAGTTGTTAATTATTCTTCAGTCTTCTTCATTCATGGTAATTTTGCAACCCTAACTAGTAAACAAGGAACATTCATGCTCTGTACAATTGCGTCAATCTTCATTCTCATCACTCTCGGTATATTTGCAACTTTGACATACATGCTTTGTGCAATTTTGTAATTCTCTTCACTGAAGGTAATTGCAAACCTAGCTGGCAAACATGGAACATAGATGTTCCGCGCCTCTATTTTCTCTCTTCACTGAGGGTAATTTTGCAACCCTGTCGGCGAAAAAGGAACATACATGTTCTGCGCCTTTATTTTCTCTCTTCACTCTCGGTAATTTTGCAACCATAACTGGAGAACAAGGAACTTACATGCTCTGCACAGTTTTTTATTCTTTTCACTGAAGGTAATTTCTTAATCCTAGCCGGTGAACATGGAACATACATGCTCTACGACTCTATTTTCTCTCTTCAATAATCATAATTTTGCAACCGTAACTGCCGAACATGAGACGTATATGCTCTACGCAGTTTTTCATTCTCTTCTCTGAAGTAAATTTTGGAACCTTAACTGGTGAACATGGAACATACACTTTTTGTGCCTATATTTTCTCTCTACTCACGTAATTTGCAAACCTAACTGACGAACAAGGAAAAAGAAAAACGAGTGACGGGTGATACATAACGGGTGACGGGTCGGGTATGGGTGGAGAGGGTGAAGTCGGGTGACGGGTGCGGGTGATGGTCCACCCGACCCAAACCCGACCCATTGCCATCCCTACATGCAACCAATACCCCATTGGTTCAGTGGTGATTGAGACTAAACTTGGTAGGGAGAACCACGGTTCGATCCTCTGCCACAGCTATTGAGAGGGGATTGGAACCTATCCACCCAAAGCTGATCCCCGATCCGGGTGGTAAAAAAAGAAAAGAAAAGAAATGAACCAACATTTGAGTTTCCGGACAATCATGCTCTAATAGATTGTTGAATGGACCGAAATAAATGATGACGATGTTTTATTTTGAGCTATTAGTTATAAAACTATGAAATATCCCAAGTGATATGTTAATAGATATGTATAAGTTATTATATTTTCCTTAAATAAAGAAAAAGATCAGGTTAAGTTAGGTTTAAATTTTTGTTAACACGCAATCGAAAAAATTAATTGATAATTCAAACATAGTTTTAAAAATCTTAATCCAAACGTATAATTTATGAGTTTGAAAATGGACAGCAACTTATATAGAAGGAGGTCTGTAACAAATTTAATTAAAATTTGAAATCCAGTGGACAAGACCTCGCCTTATTTTTTTGTTCTCTTTACAGAACCTTGCTTTTTACTCCCTCCGTCCTGAATTGACCGTTCTGTTTACTATTTGGACATATCGTTTAACTTCAATTTTTAACATATAATATAAATTAATTTTGAAAATTTAAGTTTTGCATATGAATCCTTACATGATAAACTATATGTTACAAAATTTAGTTTTATAAAATTATTTTATCTTATATGCTTAATATTGAAGTGGAAAAACGTGCCATAAAGTAAACAAGACGGTCAATTCAGGACGGAGATAGTAATAGAAAAGCAAGTGTTTAAACTTTAAAGCAGAAAAATAGCGATAAAGAGAAAATAATACTCCCTCCGTCCTGAATTGACCGTCCTGTTTACTATTTGGATATGTTGTTTGACTTCAATTTTTAATATATAAACTAAATTAATTTTAAAAATTTAAGTTTAATATATGATTCCTTACATGATAAACTATATGTTACAAAATTTAGTTTTATAAAATTATTTTATCTTATATGCTTAATATTGAAGTGGAAAAACGTGCCATAAAACAAACAGGACGGTCAATTCAGGACCGAGGGAGTACGAGCGGATTAAGAAGATAATTTGGGTAGAGAATTTCAAAAAGGAGAAAAAGAAAACCGAGGTGGGGATTCCGGGGGGTGTTTGCTTTTTGTTTTGTCTGATTCAACTCATGTGCGGGCGTTAATTTCTAAACACCACGTTCAAACCATAAGAAAGAGGGTAAGCAAGGGGCTGTTTGTTTGACTGAAAAACGATTCAAAAGCATCTTTTGCACTTTGGAATTAAAAAAGAGAGAAAAGCAAAAAAACCAATCTAGGATGGAGAGAGAAAGAAAAAAAAAATCAAATATAAAAAGGGGATAGATAACACGACGTCGTGCCGTAGCTGCAATGTCCCATCACTGCCCTTTCACTCTATCTCACTGTCTTTTTGACCACTGACCAGATCCCTGACGTTGCGTCTTCACACCTCATCACTCGTTCGTACCGATCTTGCCAAATACTCCCTCCGTCCTGAATTGACCGTCCTGTTTGCTTTATGGCACGTTTTTCCACTTCAATATTAAGCATATAAGATAAAATAATTTTATAAAACTAAACTTTTAACATATAGTTTATCATGCAAGGAATCATATGCAAAATTTAAATTTTCAAAATTAATTTATCTTATATGTTAAAAATTGAAGTCAAACGACATGTCCAAATAGTAAACAGGACGGTCAATTCAGGACGGAGGGAGTAACAATTATACTGTCCTGTTTGCTTTATGGTACATTTTTCCACTTCAATATTAAGCATATAAGATAAATTAATTTTATAAAACTAAATTTTATACTCCTACTATATAGTTTATCTGTAAGAAATCATATGCTAAACTTACATTTTTAAAATTAATTTATCTCATATATTAAAAATTAAAGTCAAACGAAATATCCAAATAATAAATAGGACGATCAATTGAGGACGGAGGGAGTATAATAATTTCACTTTTCTTGAGTCAATAAAATGTTTTCAAAGAAATAGCAAAAAAAAGTGAAATTTCAAATTAAAGAAATTACGCAAGAACTGCCATATAAAATGGGGTATACGGTTCTAATGACGATACGATGCACGTGTACTGCACGGGTCTCCAAGCCTGTGACTGACCGGCTATTGTCGGTAACCAGTTCATATCTATAGTTGTAGCCCTTTACTGGTCAAGGATATCATCAAAGCTTAATTAAATGAAACAGTACTATTAAGTTCCTTAATTAATTCCAGTTAACGAGACAGAAAAAATTAATAAAAAAACCCGGAAACAGATTTTGATGGCACGACCGGTAGACCAAGTGACCAGCCACACACATGAGGAGAGGAGTAGTCCAGTGTCGAGACCTGAAAAAGGAGCCTTGTAGTCAATTAAAGGGCCAAAGAAAACATACAGAGGAGGCAAATAATCCATTCCCCTTCTCTCTCTGCCTCCCTCCTTTCGCTCTCACTCTTTCAAGATTTCTCCAGTCCAGTCTGTCAAAAAAACGAATGCAGTACTTTGAGATCTGAGACTTGCGTTCAATTTTCACTCCATTGTTCTTCAGTGGGTCGAATCTTCCATTTCCCATTCGCAAGCCGTGAGAAACTGAAAACCCCTATTCTTTTCCTTTCCCCCCTTCTTTCAATACCTAGAAGTGGTGGGGGTTTGGCTTTCTCTGATCTGTAATTTCATGATTAAGACTCCTTTTGGAGCTTCTTCAAGGTGAAGTTTCAATCGAATTATTTCAACCCCTTTTTTTTCGAATAGGGCTTGCGATGTTGATGATGGTGATTATGATTGAAGAAGAATGGCGTCGCTTTTGACCAAGTCTGAAGCTTTATTATTAGTAGGAGAAAAGTTCGAAGTGAAAAAAAGAGAAAAGGGAGGTGAAGACGAAAAAAGATGTCTGGTTCTTCTGGGTCATTGTTTCTTTGACTGGCATGATTCATTGTTCTTGTTATGTTATTATCTACCAATGAGAGGAGAAAAGGAGAGAAGAAGAGAAGTGTCAAAATCGTCTACAGAAAGGAGAGTAGACGAAGAAAGCAGCAGATAATAGGAGGGGGAGGGTAGGTCTTTCTCGTCTCTCTTTTACTCTCTGTCTCTCACTCTTCCTCACTTCCCCGCAATCTATCCTTTTCTTTCAGCCCCTCTTTTTCGTCTCCGCACGCTGCTCGTCTTTCACAATCCCTAATCTTTTTTTTTTCTCTCCCCTACCTCAAACTCCGCAAGTTTCCATTTCTTCTTCATTCTACCTCTCCACCTTCTTTCACAAAAAGAATCCAAAATGCTGATGTACCAGCCTACAAAACTAGACGTCGGAGGCGGCGGTCAAGTGTTAGATCTAGAAACCGCCGTGAAAGACGGCATCCTCGGCGGGGGTACCACCGTTGGCGGTATCCCATTAGCCACCGCCCCTACCCCAACCCCAGAGAAGCTGGATCTGAAGAAGATGATTGACGACCTACACTCAATCGAAGTTCCAACAGTTTTCATCTGTCCAATCTCACTCGAGCCGATGCAGGACCCAGTCACACTCTGCACTGGTCAGACCTATGAGCGGTCCAATATTCTCAAATGGCTATCAATGGGACATCTCACTTGCCCAACCACAATGCAAGAGCTTTGGGACGATTCAATCACCCCCAACCGAACCTTACACCACTTAATCGTCAGCTGGTACTCTCAGAAGTACCTTGCGATGAAGAAACGGTCGGAGGATGTGCAGGGAAGAGTTATCGAGATCCTTGACAATTTGAAGAAGAAAGTTAAAGGGCAAGCCAGGATTTCTGCTCTCAAAGAGCTGAGAGCTGTGTTAGCAGCTCACGTTTCTGCTAAGAAGACCATAATGAGTAATGGTGGGATTACTGTGCTTAGCTCGCTGCTGGGCCCGTTTACTAGTCATGCGGTTGGGTCAGAGGTTGTTGGGATTCTCGTCAATTTGACGCTGGATTTGGATTCAAAGTCGTGCCTGTTGCAGCCTGCCAAGGTTTCTGTGATGGTGGATATGTTGAATGAAGGTTCGATTGAAACGAAGGTGAACTGTACTCAGTTGATTGAGAGTTTGATGGATGGGAAGGAGTTTGGGTCTGAAGTGGTGTCCAGATTGAGTTTGTTAGTCGGGTTATTGAGATTGGTCAAGGATAAACGGCATCCAAGAGGGGTCAAACCAGGTCTGTCCCTGTTGAAAGGTATCAGTTCACATGAATCTGCCTGTGCGTCCATCGTGAGTATTGGAGCGGTGCCTCCATTGGTTGAGTTATTGCCAATTTCTAACCCAGAGTGTCTTGAATTAGTCCTTACGATACTAAATAACGTGGCTGCTGTACAAGAAGGGAGATTGGCGTTGAAGAACTGTCCAAATGCGATCATGAATCTGGTGAAGTTGTTGATGAGGGTATCGGAGAGTTGCACACAGTTGGCATTGTCAGTTTTGTGGACAGTCTGTAAGATGTCACCAGAAGAATGTGCTCCGGTGGCTGTGGAGGCGGGTTTGGCAGCGAAGCTTTTGCTCGTGATTCAGAGTGGGTGTAATCCAACGTTGAAGCAGATGTCTTCTGAATTACTGAAGCTGTGTAGTTTGAATTATACTGCCACGATTTTTATCTCCAAGTGTAAGCTTACCAGGACATTGCAATGAGTAGTGATGAGGAATTGGCAGGTAGAGTGTGATATCAAGATGATTATTATAGCTAGGGGGTAGACCACCTGAGAAATGGTGAAATTTTTTCACGGAAGATGGAATTGAGTGAATTATGATGATCAGTTGTGCAGTAGTGATCATTTGTGAATGCCATGCCAAGCCAAGCCTAAGATTTGACCTCTCTGTGAATGGTAATACAGAACAGCAGCAGCTGGGTTCC
The DNA here is from genome assembly GCA_023374045.1 of Limonium bicolor. NCBI lineage: Eukaryota > Viridiplantae > Streptophyta > Magnoliopsida > Caryophyllales > Plumbaginaceae > Limonium > Limonium bicolor. The sequence continues at coordinate 123,829,796 of CM041779.1, forward strand.
TCTTGAATCAAATTCAATGAGCAGAAGTAGCAACAACAGGCGGAATCAATCCAGATTAATGGCTTGAGCAATTGGCGTTCTTTGATTCAAAGTAAAGCAGAGCAAGTATGTGGTACTTTGTGGTCTGTTAGAGGAGGGCAAGATCAAGATGGGCCATTTTGGGAAGAGAAAGTATTTGTGAGTGAGCTCTGCTGCTGGGTTCAGGGTTCTGATATAGTAGCTGGATGTGCAATTGGATTTTTTGCTTTCTTCTTTGAATTTTTTGGGGTTTGTGGGAGGGTGGTGGGATTATCAATCAATCTCTCTGCTTTGTTTTCAATTTTTAGTAGTGAATATAGATTCTATATAAAGAGATTTTTATCTATCCTCTCACAAATCTCTCCTGGGTAAAACTTGTAAAGATTTTGGTCAGTGAAATAGATCCACGTTGTATTTTTGCTCTCTCAATTCCCGTACTCTAGTATCATGCTGGAATTGGAATAGATATCTCTTTATCCTCGTTCCCATTTTCTTTTGCATGGATGGTGGTTCTGTTCTGTTTCTTTCTTTTGTATCATTAATTGTCTCTTCTTCGGTTGACTGGGTAAACACCACCAGATTGCAGTTTGTGCAGTGCAGTGTGATGATCATTTGGGTGGTTTTTGCTGAAATTTGTGTACGAATTGACAGGATGGTTGGGTGACGTTTTGTCATACACTAGTGATCTAATTGTTTCAAAGAAAGCAATAATGCATCGCAGAAGCGTGCACGTCATTGACAATATGGGAAATTGCAGCACTGCACTGATTACTGATGATACCCTACGTACAAGTCTAATATTATTGCACTAAATAAATGAACAGTGGTGGTCTTTGCTTCTCTATTTGGCTAAGAAGGAAGAAAGCGATCTTCTTTAAATTCATGAGACAAACCAATCAATCAACATGGGTATGAGTATGAGTCAATGAGATAGGTTACTTTACGCTTCTTCTTTGCCACTGCTACACTACACGCACATAATAGCAGATCATGATTCATGGTCACAAGTTGAGGAGACAGACGATCGTGGAGGTAGGAGGTTATTGCATTTACAACTACTAACTACTATACCACGACCATGTATAGTAGGAAAGTAGTGGTACTAGTAGTAGTAATAAAGAGTTTGATGACACGGGGGAACTGTTCTATGTCAGATTTTCAATCACAAGTTATATCTTCACTCAGTCAAAAGGAAAGGGGAAAAAGTGAAAGTGAAACAAACAAGTTTGAACGACAAGCTAAAAAGAAAAGTCATTGGACTTGCCGTTTATGGATATTTGAACAATGATGGGTATGTTCATGGAATATGAATCTGACCAACTGACATGAAAGAGAGGGGCAAATGGTATGTATGACCAGATCGTGCGTGCATCTTGATCTGCATTATTATTGTGCTTCCATGGTATGCACTAGCAGCCAGTTGAATGCAAACTGAACAGAGTAAAGAGAAAAAGAGAGTCCAATTCCATTCCAAAATTAAACACAAGCAAACTACAATTCCACTTATTTCAAGAGGCACTATACTATGATAGAACCGATGGATCTTTAGATAGAGCGAGGAGTAGTGCTTTTCCAAAAAAAAAAAAAACATGAGAGCAAGCAGTCATATGGGGCTTGAACAAGATGCTAGCTGGTGGGTGTGCCCACCGCTGACCAGGAAAGCCTTTTTCATTTCGGTTTCGAATTCCAAATGGTGGGGTTTTAGGGTAGATCTTTGGAGAACCTATACGCATCATATGTGTTCCCACCAACTCCTTTGAACATGAAGAGCTTCCCAAGCTCCCCTGATGACCCATAGGTTAATTTTAGAGGAATCTGGGTTCTAAATGGACTTAAATTTAATAAGTTTGTTTGATTACCTATTTTCTGTAGCTTCTCATATCGTTTCTATCTATGATAATATCTTATTTTTCTTCTCTATATCATTTTAGCAACTATTGTTCGACATCTACCAAAATACTAACATCAAACGGGTCAAATGAGTACCTAATTTCAACCATAGGCTCTAATTGAGTTGGTTAATTTTTTCTGTTGGAGTGTAACCGAATACAAACATCTAATGTGATGATGTGTTCAACTATTTAATAATTTTATAATCTTATTTTAGATATGCGATATTTAGGTTTTGTAATTTTCTCCCAGATATAAGATGTTTTTGGTTAATTTTACTACTCACTTTCTAAAATTGCAATTACCTTTCTCCTATCATTCGCATATTTTCAACTCTTGTCCTATTCCCTATACACGTAGACAAGTGGAATTTATGCCTATATATATTTTCTAACCAGTTTGCGCGCTTTTAAAAGTTTTAACAGTAAGTAAGCTTTGGGCAAGACCTGATTCTCTTAGCTTAGGGCTACAGTAAACTATCGTTCTCACTGAGACGATTTGAGAGGCGATTCCCTAGTCCCTCTCCTTCATATCCGTTCAGGTGTGAATTTGTCGGTGGAAAGGGGATTCTCATCCACCTCTCTCCCTTTACGGTTGTGTGTATACAGATTCTTGTAGTTGAAGTTTTTTGGTTGTCTGGCTCCTTTCATCTGGCTTCTGTTCAGAGCCTTCTAGTCCTTCGCTGGAGGTTCGATTCAAGTGTATAAAGTTCAAGAAACCATAATTGAAAGGGAGGTTTATTTTCTACCTCTTCGTAGAGGATTTTCCAGTTTGTGGCTGGGAGGTTCGTTTCAGATCGGGCATTATTTTTGGGAATAGAAATAGGGGATTCCTTCGACTGCTGTCCAGGGGTAACTTCCGCGCTTGTCTCAGTTTTGGAGATCGAGTGTGTGAGGTCAGGATAGGAGAAATTCGAACAGGGGTTGGGGGGATTCCGTCGACTGCTGTCCAGGGGTAACTTCCGCGCCTGTCAGAGATAAGTTCTCGCTTCTTCCTATGAACTTCGGTGATGTAGTTACAGAGGTGTGGTGAGCGGTGATTCAGTGCGATATATTCAAGGGCGACGGTGTATTCAGTCAATTCTCTCTCAGTGTGGTTGTCCTTGGGTATCTGCAGCAACATTGATTTTGATTCAGGAGAGGTAGCGTGGCTTTCGACTGGGTCTTTGGTCAGAGACTTCCGCCGGCCAAGCAGTGGTGTTTCGGTGAAATTACAAGCTTTTGGTTCTAGCTAGTTTTTTCCTGATACAGAGCCTTTGGGTCTGGTGCGGCTGGAGTAGTTAGGGGTCTTAGAGGAGTGGACTGGCTGGTTTTGAAACTTATGGTTTCACTTTGGCAGTTTTGATGAGTAGTTTAATACTTAATTGTAGGGGATTGGGACATCCCAAGGCAATCTCTTGGATTAAGAGTATGATCAGTAAGCTCAAACCGGACATCATTTTCTTCAGTGAAACCCATAAGTCTTGTATAGATATGGAGAAATTTTTCAACAAATTTCCTCAGTGTCTTGGTATAGCTGTTGCTAGTAGAGGTAGAAGTGGTGGACTCTGCCTTATGTGGAAGAAGTTCATAAGGTGTTTCTTATATCTCAATCTCCTCATCACATACCAGCTGTCATCACTTTCCCTGGAAATCTTCAGTTTGCCTTTACAGGATTTTATGGGTGGTCCAATTGGTCTTTGAAACATCTCTCTTGGAAATTACTTCTTCTTCTTAGTAAGCAAGTATATTTGCCTTGGGTGATTGCTGGTGACTTCAATCAGATTATGTTTGCCTCTGAAAAGACTAGAGGTAGAGTTAGACACGAGTCGCATATGGCCCCTTTCAGAAATGTTGTAGTAGAATGTGATCTACATGATATAGGTTTCTTTGGAGAGAGCTCTACCTATACTAATTGTCGAGAGGGTGAGTTTAATTCCCATAGTAGATTGGATAGAGTCTTCTGTTCTTCTGGTGGCTTGAATATCTTCCCTAATATTTCCGTGGAGCATTTGCCTCGAGAAGACTCGGATCATTGCCCACTGCTTATTAGATTTTTTGGTAACCACAAAATCCCGGCGAAAGTCTTCAGATTTGAGAATGGATGGTGTTTGGACTCCAAATGTGCTGAGATAGTAGCTGATGTGTGGAGTACCCAGAACACAGATATCACCACTAGCTTGAGTCAGTGTGCGAGAAAGCTTAGTGAGTGGAAAGGTTGGTCTATCTCCAAAATAAAATGAAAGATCAACTCTAAGAAGAAAGAACTTGGAAATATTATCGATAAGTAATAGCTCCCTGGGAGCTATCAACAACAGGAAGAGACTCCTAATGGAAATTGAGATGCTTGCTTTTTGTGAAGAAATCTGGTGGAAGCAAAGATCTAGAGATATTTGGATTAAATAAGGAGACAAGAATACAGGCTATTTTCACGCTAGGGCTTCTTCTATTAAAAGATCCAAAGAAAATTTTGGGCTTATGGGTCCAGGAAACAATATGCATTATTCTTGGCAGAGCATTGAAACCATTTCTAGAGAGTATTTCCTAGATCTGTTCTCCTCTACACATCCTCAGACTGATATGTATTTCATCTTGACAGTGGAGGGGCATCTGAATGCTAGATTTATAAGTGAGCTGTCTAGCCCTTATACCAAAGATGAAATTTTATCAGCCGTCAAACAGCTTGGCGCTGATAAAGCCCCTGGACTAGATGGATTCAATGACAAATTCTACATCACATTTTGGCACATCATCGGCAACCAAATTATCGGGGCTGTCTTACCGATCCTTAGAGGACAGCCCCTTCCGGATTCCCTTAATGATTATTTCATCACTCTCATTCCAAAGTTGACGGGAGCTACTGATATTGACAAGTTCAGACCAATTGCCCTTTGCAATTTTGTGTATAAGATTGCTTCTAAGACCCTGGCAAACAGATGCCAGCATATTCTTCCGCATATCATTTCTCAAAATCAATCCGGTTTTGTGAAAGGAATACTTATTACAGATAATATTATCTTAGCTGGTGAGCTCCAGCATTTTTTAGAGAAGAATCAAGCCATTAAGAAAGGTTTTTTTGCGCTTAAATTGGATCTAAGCAAGGCCTATGACAGATTAGAGTGGTCCTTCCTCCAAGAGGTGCTTCTAGATGGGATTCCCATCTAACTGGACCAATCCAGTCATGAATTGTGTTCGATCAGTCAGATGTTCCATTCTCATCAATGGTAATCCAGGTAAGTCTTTTACTCAATCTCGGGGAATAAGACAAGGGGACCCTCTTTCTCCTTTCTTATTTATTCTGGCCCAGGAAGCTCTATCTAGTTTCCTTAATAAAGATGAAATTAGGGAAGACTACCATGGTATTAAACTCACCCCTCAGTGCCCTTCTGTTTCTCACTTAGCTTTTGCGGATGATATCCTTCTTTTTGGTAAGGCTAGCTCCACAAATATTGAGTATCTAAACCAAATTCTTGCTAAATTTCTCAAGGCCTTAGGCCACAAAATCAACCTCAATAATTCTGAACTTGTCTTTAGTAAAAAACTTTCCTCTTCCATTAAAGACAATCTAGCCAACATTCTTAATGTCCAAGAGATTCCTTCCTTCACCAAATATCTCGGTCTTCCTCTCAAAATTGGTAGGAAGAAATATGATCTCTTCACTTATCTTTTGGATTCAGTTCACAAAAGGATCTCGAGCTGGACAAAACCCATGGCCCAGGCAGCTAGATCCATTATGGTCTCAAGTGTTCTTCAGTCTATCCCCAACTACACCATGTCCCTTTTCTCCCTTCCAAAGGGCATCATCGCCAAACTCAATTCAGCTTTCTCCACCTTCTGGTGGAGTGGTAAAGTGGATAAAAAAGTTCTCCATTGGATAAGATGGTCAAAGATTTGTGATAAAGTTGACAAAGGTGGGTTAGTCTTCAGAGAAGTGGAAGATTTTAATAAAGCTCCCCTTGTTAAACAGCTATGGAGATTGCTTACTAAGCCTAATTCCCTGGTGGCACAAGTCATGAAACATATCTATTATCCTAATACCAACATAAGAGAGTGCCAACCTGGAAATAAAAGAAGCACAATCTGGAAGTCCTTCTCTTCGGTGTTGAATATATTCAGGGATGGGGCCCGTTTGCAGCACGACCCAGGAGCAAGTGCTCCTTCGAATAATGGAGATGTTGGTAACGACCCGTGGATCTGGATCCACTCCCAAGATAGAAAGTTTTCGGTCAAGTCGGCCTATAACTTTCTAGTGAATGACACAGCGGCCGAAAGTACTTCAAACCCTTCCCATTATGCTAGCAGAGTGTGTAATAAAATCATCACCGTCATTTGTTGCCCCAGAGTGAAGCTTAATCTTTGGAAATTCCTATTCAACATCATCCCATGTCAGGACAATCTAGCGAGGCGAATTGGTGGAGAGTCAAAGTGCTTCTTTTGTGGGGATAAAGATACTCTTGCCCACTGTTTTTTCCATTGTTGTGCAGTGGCTGAGACATGGAAGGATCTGATTGATGTTAAGAGTGTCCCTACTCATGTGGAAGGTCTTATGGATTGGTTCTATCGTAAGGCTAACTACTGGAATGCCAATAAGTTCTCCTTTATTGCTAATAACCTGTGTTATTTAGCTTCTAGGAACAAAATCAAGCATAATTTGGAGCTGTCTTGGTGGAAAGTAGTTGAGGAGAACAGAGCCTTTATTGATGCCTACATTCAGGTGATGAAGAATACCAGTTCTCCTATTACTCAGAGATACTGGTCACATCCCCCTTGTGGTTTCTCAAATATCTGCTCAGGTATGCATAAAAGTCTCTATGGGGACAGGGTTATAGCGGGGCTGATATGTAATGAGTTTGGCTCCCCTATTACAGCTTTCAATCGAAGAATCTCTAGTACTATTAAGGTGCAATGTGCTGATTTCCAAGCAAAAAGAATTGCTATGGAGCTTGCCATCACGATGGGTAGCCATAACATTTGTTTTGATTCAGCTCAAAAGTATTTCAAAGATGTTCTCAGGATGAGGGACAAAAGATGGGATAACGCTAGTTGGGAACAAATTTCTAAAATTAGAGAGTCTTTATCCTTTTTCTCTAATATTGTATGTGGGAATGATTCATTGTATGAAAATTTCCCAGTCAGACTTATATGCAATTTAGGAAACTCACAATTACATAGTACTAAAATCTACTTGGGGGAAGATGTCCCTCCGACTGTTAGAGAAGTGTGTATGCTAGAGTTGGACTCTGCAGATTGAGAGGGCGTTAGCCCTTTCTTTCATGTGTATGTTTTGCTTGTCTGTTTCTAATATATGTGATCTCAAGTTTCTATCAAAAAAAAGTTTTAACAGTAATCTTATGACTGACATTCCACTCATATTACAAAACTTGCCAATGATATATTTAAATATATTCTAGGCTCTTAGTGTGTGAATCATAGGTTAAAAGTTTAACCAAACAAAAATGAGACAATTGGGAGCCATTTTAACGTAACTATGGAGCTTAGGACGATGAGACTTATCACCAATCAACGGCTTCTTATCTCATACTACCTTCGTCCCATATTGACCTTCCTACTTGCTTTTTAACACGTTTTTCCACTTCAATATTAAACTATAAGATAAAATAATTTTATAAAATAAATTTCTATAAACATATAGTTTTTCATATAAGGATTCATTGCAAAACTTAGATTTATAAAATTATATTATCTTGTATTTTAAATATTGAAGCAAAACGATATGTCCAAATAATGAAAAAGAAGAAAAAATGAGGTGTCGAAACACCCGGAATGAAGGCCCCAAAAGAATGCGTTCTCACGCGTTCCCTTCCCTCTGAGAGTTAAGGTTTCTTCTCTCGAAGAAGCTCTCCGGCAAAATCCACCGAGTGTTCCTGATTTAATTCCCTCCTCTGGTATATCACGTCTCATACTCACCGCCTTTGCTATTCCCTGGTGATTCGTGGGGCGTCAGTCCCTGAAGTGTGGCTGGCATATCAAAGCTAGATTAGACGATGAAATTCGAATTTCAGGCAGTTAATGAGGAGAAGGATACAAGAAGGGTAGCGAAGAAGAAGAGGACAGTCTCGGATTGGGAGATCGACTTAACGTTCCCTTCAGTCAATGTCCCTTCCGATTTTGGCCATGATGTAGGAGGATCCAAGAATTCTTACCGTGAGGTGGTAGCTAGGAATGAGGATACTATTCCAGAAGCCCAAACGGATGAAGAAATGTCAGATGATGACAATGAAGCGAAGGAGGGAGAAGAGGAGGAGGTAGACCCGCTATGTCCAGTCATCAAATTTCCCAAGAACATCATCTGTGAGATCAACAGAGAATGAAAGAACTCGCTTATCGTCAAACTTCTAGGTAAGAACTTTCCCCTTCCAATAATGGCAAAAAGACTATCTCAGAGGTGGAATACGAAGGGGAAATTTGACGTCCTTGTAATGGGTAATGGTTATTATGCGATTAAGTTTGAATTGCAAGTGGATCGAGATATGGTGTTGTACGGGGGTCCATGGAAGGTGGCTGATCACTATCTGACGGTGAGAAGATGGTGGAGAAATTTTAATGTTTTCACGGAAGAACTGAGGAATCTAGATGTTTGGGTTAGATTCCTGGATCTTAGAGCAGAATATCTAAGGGATGAGTGTTTGAAAATGGTGGGAAGCAAGTTAAGGAAGGTCCGTAAAGTTGAAATCTTTAAAACTAGGCTGGGGAACGCGTTTCAGGGAGAGTTTGTATTAGGGTTGACTTGTCTAAGCCTTTGATTGGTAAGTTTAAGGTGGGAGGAGATTATCAAAGAGTAATGTATGAAGGGATTCATTTACTCTACTTTAGTTGCGGTTGCTACGGACACAACAAAGATAAATGTCCTCTGTTGGACAATGCTGAGGCGAAGGTAAATGAGGGAGGGTTTAGAATGGTGCAGAACAAACCTGATGAATTAGCGGTGTTGGCTAATGAGAATTTTGGCCCTTGGATGAAGGTTGCCAGTAAAAGGAGGAATGGGGTAAAGAAGGCTTTTGTAAAGGAAACTGATAAAGGAGAAAGAAAGAAGGGATAGTGGTTAAATCTGGGGGTAAAGGTACGGATATCCAGCAAAATCAGAAGGGTAAGCCGTCTGTTGGGGTCTCTCAGCAAGGAGTTAGGGCTCTAAGGAATAAATTTGAGATCCTGAATATGGAGGGAACCAAGGATAACCTTAAGTCCAATATTCGACAGAAAGAAGGCTCCATCAGTGGGCCTAGAGGAGGGCAGGAAGCACATGACACCGGGATTTCTCAAGAGGCTTCTTTGGAGGCGGTTGAAGAAACGGAGCGGGTGGCTGAGACTATTACATCGGACCAGATTAAGATTTATCCAGCTAAGTTGTCCTCTCCACATATAGTTGATAATATTGATAGTAATTTAGATTTGAATTGTGCTACTGTTAATTTAGATATTGATGCAAATGTTGCTGTTTTGGATGATGTGACCCTGGGTGGGTATATTGGTTAATGGGGTATGTTTTCATTGTTTTTTACCATGGTTTTGAATATTAGATTTTATCTTGGAATGTTAGAGGAGCTGCGAAAGATAGCTTTCTGCCATGTATTAGGAATTTGATTGCCTGCCACGATCTTGACATTGTGTTCATCTGTGAGCCTAGGATTAGTGGCCGTAGGGCGGAGGACATAGCAAGTAGGATTGTCTTTCCTAATCAGTATATTGTGGATGCTTCTGGTTTCAGTGGGGGATTATGGCTGTTGTGGAAATCTGGTGTGAATATTTCTATTAGTAAGCATGGTGATCAATTTATCCACACCAGAATAGATGATAGGGCTCATAGTATTATGACCACATTTGTGTATGCCAAACCGTCAGACACTGATAGAGTTGGGTTATGGAGTGAGCTTGATGCTCTTAGGATTGATAATAGGCACTGGCTTCTTACAAGTGATTTTAATTCTATATTATCTCTGGTAGACAAAAAGGGTGGTGTTAGGAGACTTAATAGGGGTAGTGTGGCTTTCTAGGACTGGGTTCATTCTAGAGGGTTGATTGATATCCCTTTTAGAGGGCATAGTTTCTCTTGGTCTAATGGCTCCATTTTTGTCAGATTGGATAGATCTTTAGGTTTCACTAACTGGTTTGACTATTTTCCCAATTGTTGGGTAGATATTTTACCAAGATTAGGATCGAATCATTCGCCTAAAGTTACCTCCTTTTCTTAAAAAGATCTCTCTATTAGAATCTCTAAACCTTTTAGATATCAAGTTGCTTGGGCTAACCATCCTAGCTATCCGTCCACTGTTGAAAGTTGTTGGGCCCCTGGGGGGGGGGATATCATTTTTAATTTTGGGTAGTTGAGAGATACCTTGGTCTGTTGGAATAGGCACACATTTGGAAACATTTTTTTACCAAAAGAAGAGACTCATGGCCAGGATAGCTGGTATCCAAAGGTGTCGAGAAGAAACAGAGTGTTAAGCTGAGAGCCCTTGAAAGGAATCTGCAACAAGATCTTGAGAATATTCTTGTCAGGGAGGAAATCTTTTGGTTTCAGAAGGCTAGGGACAAAG